>OZ038486.1:95368223-95543223 GCA_964036315.1 Acanthosepion esculentum | reverse complement strand
CTCGGCCATTTCTTATATATAGCTGTTTACAGTATATCAAGTGTATATTATTTGGGGTGATTTAAGGTATTTTTTAGCCTTTGTATTGCCTGAAACAATCAAAACCTTGTTTGGAAACATTAATCATTGTTTTTATTCCTCTTTTAAGCTTTGTTCTATCTTTGATAACATAGTGTTGCGAGGATGTATTTCTATAAAAAGAAAGTCGCAATAAGGTTAAAATTTATAGTAAGGGATTCTACTGAGTCCTACCTGTTAATACCAAAAAGTTTTCTTTCATGAAGTAGTGGTAAAATAGAGAAATTTGAAATAGAACGTTTGGAAGATTCTAGATCATTCCAGTATATTCTAGAAGAATCTAGATGATTCGAGAAACATCTAGAAATATGCAAATTAGGTGTTAGCCCCTATAAAAAATGTTTTTGGGTAAAGGGTTGTCAGTTGGGTAAAAGGAATTGCTGCTAGTATCAACTCCGGCTTTTGATTCGAGGATTATTATATCTAGCCGAAAGAATCTCTATGAAAAGTTGCAGACCAACAAAAACCCAAAAGAGAATTTCATGGAACAAATCTGGTAAATAGAATTTTGACTGTCTATATTTCTGAGATGAGGTATTATGTACAGTATTTACATTAGTCGGACTATTGTCTTCATCTTTGTCGCCATATTTGTCACAACGTTTCGGCCGTTGTACGCTCCGGCCTTCTTCAGGTGGTTGGAATTTCGAACTGAACCCTTTATTTCCATCACTGGGGTAGACTGTTCTAGTTCCACGTGCCATGTTTGATGGATGTCAGTTATCAGTTATCTCCTGCTAATTTTCCCTCTGAAAGTTCTCCACTGCCTTAACCGGGTATTGAACTCACACTCTTTGGGTCTGTCACTGGATCTAACCAACGCCTTTATCCACTGTGCCATGTGTCCTCGAGGACACATGGCACAGTGGATAAAGGCGTATGGCACAGTGGATAAAGGCGTTGATTAGATCCAGTGACATTTGTGGATTTCCAGTAATATCAACTAGATTACTTCGCTAGCCCTAACGTAGTAAAGACACTTGACTCTCCACCCTTGTCCCTCGTAACACTTCGCCAGTAACTCTGTGTTTTCAGTTTTGTATAGCCAATTGTATATCTTGTACATATTTTATTTTGTGTTTTTTCAGTAAATTAAATTGTTTGTGATTTAGCTCTGTGTTTTGGCAAATCATTCTTTTTCCTTTGTTACAATTATCAACACGTAACAATAGCAATATGCAGATTGTCCCAAAAAATTGACATCATTTAAAATGTGAAAATCCGAGTAATTACATGTCCCAGGCAAACGAAATTAAATAGGGATTCATTTTGAACAATAATTCATTTATCAAAATTCGAACAAGATATTCAAAGGGATATAGATTTTATAACCGATTCCACAAAGCTTCACAATGGTTAAATATGCACACTACTTGTGACACGACACACGTCAAGTCAGTAGTCCAACTCCTGTCAAACACGCTGTAGCATAACTTGCGTAGCATTCTCCAATGTCTCAGTGCAGACATATCTCAATGAAAATCTACCAGGAAGATGGATCGTGCCAATGATGACGTGCTGTCACCACATTCACCTGACTTGACACCTTGTAATTTTTTTCTATGGGGCTATGTGAAAGGACAGGTCTATATCCCTACTCTACCTACAAGCCTTGAACTTAAGCCTTAAACTTAAGCAGAGAAGCAATGAGACGTTCGAGAATGTTACGCAAGATGTGCGTATGATATTTTTTTAAATTTCAAAGTTATTTGCACAAAATGACAAAATCAAATTTGAACTTGTTGATATGAAGAGGAGAGTGTATGGAAGAAGAAAGTCGGAGAATGATTGAATGATAAATGTGTAGTTCTAACAGTTAAGCCTGGTCGCGGGTCATTTGTGGTGTAGGGGTGTTTTGAGGGAGGGAGATTCGATTCCGGTTAGGAGAATCACGAAAAAAGGAACAATATCATTCGATTTTGCAAATGCATATTTTACAACCTGGTTTACGCATAAGTAGAAAAAGAAATCACCTTTCAATCAGACAACAATCCAAATCCATTTTTTTCTAAAATGTCAAAATTACCTCGAGTCAAAAAAAGGAAGAACATTTTGGAAATTATGACTTGGCCGCCTAAATCTTATGATCCCTCTCTCATTAAACTTGTATGGGATGAACTGGATAGGAAAGTTCGAAGAGAATACTCAAAGCGTGAGCGTGAGCTTTTTCAGTTATTGAAGAATGCAATCTATTTTTTTTTTCAAAATTGTTAGAAAGCGTGCTAAGATTTTGAAAAGTAGCAATTATAGTAGGTGGTGGTTTATTGACGAAAAGAAAATGTGATGCTGTTGTATTATTTTATAGTTGAGTACTTATCTTTTGCCAAAACAAAACCACATATATATAAATATACAAAAATAGCTCATTTTAAGGTGTTTTTAATGACATACAGGATGACCTCAAACATTTTGCCTGTAATGTATGTGGCATAGATTTCAGAAGTGGTCGGAAGATCTCTGGGTAGAAATGTAGCCACGCCAGCTTTCCATAACTACCTGATATTTACAGATGAAGGATCTTGCGTGCGAATATATCTTTCCACTACATCATGTAAATGATCGATTTGAATTATACCGAGCGAATATAGTGGCCAAACAATTCGTCGGAATGATCATGGTCTGAACTCTCCGCAATGTTCCGTAAACCAATTTTCAGTAATTTAGGCGCGATGAAACAGTACATTATCCTCTACTGAAAACCTGTCAACGTTGGGGTACAGTGGCTTCGTGAACGAGTGAAAATAGTGATAGAGAATCACAACGTAACGTTACCGGTTAGTGATAAGATTTGGCAAAGTCAAAGACCCAAACCGACCTTTATAGACACACGCCACATTATTATGAAACCCCACCAGACTGCACGTTGTTTTGCTGACAACTTGGGTCCCTGGCCTCGTGTAATCTGCACCACGCCCGAACACATCAGAATGAAATTACTGGAAGGGTGACTCATCGGACCACACTGAACTCCACCGAGTACATGGTGTTCATAGGGATACCCTGGGTATCCATATTCCATGGAACTATAAAGAAAATACTGAAGTGAAGGGCTTATGCATTTGATCGATCTTTCATAGAATATGAATGATGTTCTCGCTTTTTTGTTACCGCAAACATTTCTGAGGAAGCACCACTGGAATATTTTGTCTGGATTTCTGAAATGTGGAGTCACAATTATTTATATGCTGCCCTGCTGGAGAAATCCACTTAACTCCAAAAAGGCCGAGGGTGTACGCCTGCCGATTTCATTAGATCCATGATACAAAGAACAACCGGGTAGATTCATTCCGTCGTTTATAACATAAAATAGGTGATGGAATAACCCGGATGTGTTGCCTACGGATGAGCGTACCTGCCTTCAAACGCGTATAACGTCAATGGCAATGAGCAAGAGGGGTCCGCTGGGAGAGAGGGTTTCTGAATTTGTGATAGTTTGCTTTATTTATCTTTCCAGTACTCATCTTTGTTGCTGTCCGAGTAACCTGCAGAGAATTTCGAAATGAACCTTTTACGCGGTAGGTTGTTGTTCCACTGCCTATGACCTAGAACAATCAAACCCCGTTTGAAATCACCTGTTAAGTTCGAAATCCGCTGTAGGTTACCCGGATCAACATACATCTGATGAAGGCCGAAGGGCACAACGACCGAAACGTTGTGATAAAAGCAACAAACATGAAGACAATAGTCCTCATGTAAAGAATGGAAATAAAGCCACTCGGAACATTATTATTAATACTAAAACCCGTGGTTAGCCAATGTGCTTTCAACGCCTTATACAAACTACTCTCGGCACACACGTGACAGCATAGACAGGGGGATGTCAAATGACCCCATATTCCCAGAAATAGCAAGTTCTATCTGCCTAGCATCTAATAGTTCGAGTTCGAGTTCTGATAATTCACGCCCTCTTGATATACCGTTGTTCACAATGTTCCAAATTAAACTTGTGGATAAACTGCCCAAAGTTCATGTTTCCTTTTTATTCTTGTTCGAATACTTTCTGTAGTGACAGACATTGTCAAGAACCAACAGTTTTCACTGACGTAGACAAGATTTAGTTCGCTACACCATGGCATTTTTCGAATGTGACATTTAAAATTTAGCCATGCTTCTATCGTATAATTGACGCCAGGTGTAAACGGCTTCGCATAGTATTTATATCCACTCACACACACACACATACATACATACATACATACATACATACATATATATATACACACGCTCTATCTCTGATATTTAACACTTTATCCCATAAATATACCACACTTTAAGACTATATTTTTTCATATATATATATATATATATATATATATATATATATATATATATATATATATTCTTTAAATATGACAGACAAGGAAAATGTAATTATTTTTTATTTAATTTTTCCAGCATTCTTGCATTTTTCCGTTTGGTGGGAGTAAGCGAGAAGGGAAAAATTTAAGAATGCTTGAAAAACTAAACAAAACATTAATTAAATTTTCCTTTTCTGTCATGTTCAACGAAACATGTTTAAAAGAAATGTTGCTACCTATATATATATATATATATATATATATATATATATATATATATATATATTAACTGATTTAAAATATAAAACGATATTTTAAATCAGTTAATTTATAATATTAATGCTCTGTAAATTTACATTGTGCACTATTTTGTAAAAATAAAAATATCTATAAGAACACCGGATTATATATCTTACTGTTCTTTCTTTTATATATATATATATATATATATATATATATATATATATATATATATATATATATATATATATATATATATATATATATATATTGTTTAATAATAACAAACAAGGTTGTTGCAAAAACAATGCTCGGTGTAAAATATATGAAAATGGAGACAATTTAATAAATATAAGAAAACAATACTCAGATATTCTGCATTTCCGAGATTTAAAGTTTCATGTGGACACCTAGATGCATATACGCCTGTCTCCTAATCTTCCGGTGGTACTAGTGACGAGATGCACATATATATAGTCAAGGAAGCAAGTAAGAAGAAGGAAGTTCCACAAACGGAAAGTGCGGAAGAAGCTGATTGAGTAGAAGAGACGGTTATATTTAACCGTTTTGACAATGAAAGGGTGGGACCGATACGCCATCCTCGTTTAAATTCATGCAGTCCGGGAACCAGCTATAGTAGCTCGTCGGAGCAATTGCCGTGAAAATATTTGTAGAAGAGACCACAGGGAGGCCACAGCATGTATGTAGGATAGCGATTGTATAGATGCCAGATCAGGACCTATTATCTTGCATATTCGTCTCTGGATATTGTCAAGGACTTACAGCGGGAGCGCCAGACCATATATGACTGCAATATTCCATGCAAGGACGGATGGTTGAGCTATAGATTTGAAGGATGGACTCAGACGAGAAAACTGGCACGACACAGAGAGCCAACTTTCCTTGCGGTAGAAGCTATTGATTTAATGTATCTATTCCACCTCGTGTCAGTGGACAACGTGAGACCAAGCAAGCGTAACGAGGCGCTCTCAAGGAGTTGGGAATCAGCCATTTTGATGGGAGGTAGGAAGGGATCTCTGTGGTAATAAAGGAGAGCAGGTTCGCTTTGGACGCATTAAAGTTTACAGGCCATTTCCTGCCCCAGCCAGCCACAGATTTGAGGTCCTTTTAGAGATCAGCAGCCAGGTTAAGTTTGCTAACGATACTTGATTTACTATAGAGGCAGGAGTAAATAGAGGTGTCGTCCGCGCAAATGCCAACATGGGGACTGATGACATCGGGAAGGTCATTGATGAAGATCAGGAACAGTGTAGGACCCAAGATAGAGCCTTGGGGGACACCAGCGTTCGTGAAAAAGGAGCCGGAGGAGAACCCGTTTATGACGACCTTCATTTCACGATTTGACAGGAATGATTACATTAAGTCAAATAATCGTCCCTGAAGCTTACGAAGAGGGCCAGCATGCCAAACTCTATCAAAAGCTTTAAAGATGTCTAGAGCCACGGACCGGGCTTCTCCATTATTGTTGAGTGCTTGGTATACAAATTCAGTTATGGCTGTGAGCATGTCAGCAGTAGATCGGGCAAAGCGGAACCCATATTGCTTGTCGGAGAGCAGATTATGTGAAGTAAGGTGCTTAACCACTTCGGCGTTGATTAAAGCCTCGAAGACTTTACCGAAGTGTGGTAGGAGACTGATAGGATGGTAGTTAGATGGGTCAGAAGGGTCACCAGAGTTTTTAAAGACAGGCACAATAGATGAAGACTCCAACAGGTTGGAAAGCAAGATTCAGTGAGGCAGTAGTTGTAAAGTTTAGAGAGGACAGGAGTCTAATTTAGAGATGATGCCCAATACCATCGTTAGGGTCGTGTGCATCTCACTCAGTAGAACCTCAGTTCTATGGGGAAAGTTCGGTGTGGGTACACCAGATGAGTCTAGCATTGAATTGGATAAGAATTTACGAGCAAAGCATTCAGCCTTATCCGCCGAGGGGGTCAGGACCTTAAATTGGTTGAATAAAGGGTGTATTGAGTGTTTGCTTTTGTTCAGCACGATTTTGCAGAGCTGCCAATAATCTTTTGAACCAAAATTGTGAGATACATTACGTTGTTTCATTCTGTCGGCAACGAGTAACTTTGCTTCTTTGAAGACATGCTTGAACTCGTTACGAGCAGTGACAAAGAGACGTCTCTACGGTATAGACGGAAGCAGTGATTCCTGTGGGTAATAACTGCTGAATAAGCAGCTGAAAGCAGAGGGGATGAACGCGATTTTACTTTCTATTTTCTTGCAAGGATGAAAGCTTCGATTCCAGCTTTTACCCAGGATGAGACCTCAGACGCACATTTTTTGGACGGGGATGTTAAAGACAGTATTCCAGGGGACTTCAAGAAGGAAATCTCGGACCGAGTCCCAATCTGCTCGTAGATAATAGAAAGATGTTCTGTTGGTAGGAGGTTCTTTATTGGGGGAGGAGTAGAAGGAGATGAAAATAGACACGACGGCACGGTCAGAGTTGCCAAAAGAGCAGAGCTGCGTGGCACGACGAAACTCGGAGATGAAGGTAAAACAGAGATTAAGAAGGGAAGCCTTACCATCATGGTTGCTGGGGAAACGCGTAGGAAAGTCTACCATTGAGTGATTGAAAGGTTAAGGGTTTGTATGCCACTAAGGTCAGTTACAGAGTGTTTAAGCCATTTGGTATGGTGGGCATTGAAGTCGCCAAGCACAAATATGTTTGCAGATGGATGTAGAGAGATAGCCTTGTGTACATTATCGGAAATTCAACCTGTACACCACAGTCTTGGGAGGATGGAGAGCGATAGAGAAAGAAGAAATAGCTTATAGATTTGAGAAGAAATAGACGGAGACACATGTATGAGTCTGGAGATTCGAAAGAGAGTTCCCTAGCTAGTGGCAGATGGTCTTGTGCGTAAACTCCCACGCCATGCATGTGGGTAATCCTTTCTTAGGAGAGGAAGGTAACCGGGAATCGAGAAATCAGAAGAGGAGATTGACGGATTAAGGTTGGTCTCGCAGAAAGCTCGTATATCAGGAGACTTCTCAACAATGAACGATTCCACACCGCAGAAGTTGGTCCGAATGCCACGGATGTTGGTGAAGGATATGTTTAAGGGTTTCGGTGATTTTTAGGTTTTTTGGTTTAGGTTTGTTTCTTTGATTATTTGTAGTCAAAATGGACAATGTTGGTAGTGAAACTGAGATGGCCTAAAGTAATAGTAGCTGGACGGTCATCGTATGTAACATGAGCAGAGAGGAGCTGGCGCAGCCTGCAACACATTATGGTTGCCCACCGGAGCCGCGTGCAGGTGCACCCTTCCGTGCGCGACATGGCACTTCAAGCACACCGATATTATGTAAGTCTTGATCAGAGCAGCCTCTCAAGACGCTACGCAAAAGTTAGGGATCCTAACCTACCAGTCCGGAACAGTAACTAGAAAACTGTCAACCGGGTACCCTCAGTATGAAAAGAAGTTGCCACAATCTGCACATATCACATGGGATTCATGACAGCACAAATACAGAA
This sequence comes from Acanthosepion esculentum, assembly GCA_964036315.1. Lineage (NCBI taxonomy): Eukaryota > Metazoa > Mollusca > Cephalopoda > Sepiida > Sepiidae > Acanthosepion > Acanthosepion esculentum. Next base: position 95,535,099 of record OZ038486.1, on the reverse strand, counting down.
GCCAGAGAAAAGCAAAAAGATCCAGGAACCCATTCCAAAACAGGAAACAAGGAACAAGTCTCTATACCTGTTCAAGAGAAGTGGGAGGAATATTGACCGGTCGATAGGTAGACCTATCTACTCCTATTACATACATACACATACACACACACACACACAAAATACACACACACACAAAAGTGGATATATAAAGTTTTAATATCTGGTATCTGATGAGGTATTATGTACACTATTTACATTATTCGGACTATTTTCCTCATCTTTGTCCTCAAGGACACATGGCACAGTGGATAAAGGTGTTAGTTAGATCCAGTGACAGGACCCAAAGAGTGCGAGTTCAATACCCAGTTAAGGCAGTGGAGAAATTGGAGCGGGGAATTAACAGGAGATAACTGATAACTGACATCCATTAAAACATAGCACGAGGAACTAGAACAGTCTACCCCAGTGAGCGAAATAAAGGGTTTATATGTTCGACATTCCAACCACCTGAAGAAGACCGAAGCGTACAACGGTCGAAGCGTTGTAATAAATATGGCGACAAAGATGAGTACCATAGTCCAAATAATGTAAATAGTGTATAAAGTTTTAACTTAGTTAAAGTGCCAACATACACTTTAGCGGATGGGACAAAGGCCTAAGCCCGGACATGGCTGATATACGAGGTTGGGTTAACTGTCCGATGCTAGCAGGGCTTCCACGAGGAATTCATAGACCAACAACGAACGGCAAATAGGGATTGAAATGAATGACGGGCAAGATTCGCATCGGCATCAAAGAAACGTCATTCTAAACTCACAGAGTTAGTTTACAGTAAACGAAAAAAAAATGAAAATAAAGAAATAAAATAAATTCGTCTGCAGTCGCTCTCTCACAGACATGCCGTCGCCTCCCTCGGTCTTTTTTACAAATACTTTCATGGTAAGTGCTCCGAGGAGCTGCTTTCGCTGGTTCCCAAACTTCATGAATTTAAGCGTTCTACTAGGCTGGCATTTCGCTCACACCCTTTCACTGTCGAAACTGTTAAATGTAGCCGTCTCTTCTACTCCAATAGCTTCATGTCTCGCACCTCTCGCCTGTGGAACTCCCTCCCCTCTTCCTGTTTCCCTGATAGCTATAATCTCCAACTATTCAAATGTAATGTCAATCGACGTCTCCAGATGACCTGATCTATCCCCTATCCTTCTCTTCATCCTTTCCTCTATCACTCCTATTTGTTCTCGCTCCAACTCTCTGTAACCCCTTGTGTGCTAATGACTTCCCGCCTTGCTTGGGGTGAAACGCTTATTAAAAAAAGAAATTAATTAAATTAGTAAATAAATAAGTAAAATGAACAAGAACAGAAGAGATTGAAATTGAACGTTTACTTAAAAAAAGAATCAAGCTAGCTGACGAGCGACACATACCAAGTGCTATTAGTCCGAACGAAATGCCGATAGTGGGCGTTTTTCGTGTTTTTCCCCTATTTCACCTCCGGGAAGCCTTTGCACGTGACCCTATTTTAACTAACTAGAATCAGGGAGGAGGGCACATTTAAGCTGACCGTTATTCTCCGGAAGTGGGAAAGTCAAAAACCACACCAAACATGGCCGAAAGATGGGGCTCAGTTAACTGTCAGATGCCAGCATGGCTACTACGAAGAATTTATAGACAAAGAACACCAAATAGAGATTGAAACAGGGATTTGATTAAACGGATATAAAATTGCAGACTTATTTTAACTTCAGACGTCTTCTGCAATCTTTATTTTTTACCCAGTATTATACCCTATGATAATTAGCGTATTGTACATGGGAAAGAACATATGTGCCCTCCTACTCCGCCATTCGCTTTTCGCTCCGTTTGCCTATTGCCAGTTTTGTGACAAAAGCAAATTCAGCCATTTTTAATGGTGAAATGACGTGATAAACTTTGCTGAGCGTTATGCAATTAGCCAATGTCTAACAACGCTGGATACGCAAGACAATGGAATATTTTCTCACACCATAACAAAGACGAAGACAAATAAGTAGTGAAAAGAGAAAGTGTGAGAAAAGAGGAGTCAAAGGGAGAGAGAGAGAGAGAGAGAGAGAGAAAGAGAGGAAAATAGAGAATATACAAAAATTAAAAAGTGAGAAGTAAAGTTTATATAACAGTTAAAGAGAAAAGGAGAGCCAAACAGAAAAGGTGGGAGAATATGAAGTTAAAGAGAAAATGAGAGTCATAGAGAGAGTGAAAAAGGAGAGATATAAAAGAGGAGAAAAAGTAAATAATGAAAAGAAAAGGAGAGGAGATATAAAATTTAAAAAGAAGGGGAGACAGGTAGAAAAGGGAAATATATGTCAATTAAAGAGAGAGAGGAGAATGGAAAAGAGATGAGATATAGAGGTTAAAGAGAAGAAAAGAAAAAGGAGAAAAAGGGGGAAATACAAGACTTAAAGAAGTGGAAAGGATAGTCAAACAGTGAGAGAAAGAGAGGATGCATAAAAAGGGATAAAAGAGAAGAAAGGAAAGAGAAGACGAAGAGAGGATACATAAAATTTGAATGGGAGAAAAGCTAGGAATATAAAAGTTTAGAGAGAATCAAATAGATTCAACGTTTTATTCCAATTATATTTTGCCTTGTCTCAGACAACTTCATAACCTCCTTCTCCAAAAATGTTTATCTTCCTCGTCGAAGAACTGCTCCTCGAGCCTTTTTTGGTTTTAAGAAACTGGGAATGGCTGATTAAGTGAATCTTGGTACTTTCTGAATAAACCGAAACCTGAAGTATCTGCTAAATACGGAAGAGAAGTCAAAACCTCCGAGCAAGACTAACAATCTTTACCTGATCGCCAGAGAAAAAAAAACTGTTTTGTATTACATCTAATACCAATTTATATATATATATATATATATATATATATATATATATATATATATATATATATATATATATATATCGGGGCCGATCTGAAATATCAAATATATATATATATATAAAAATATAAATAAATACTTTCACAAAAAAAAACATTCAAATTTTTTTAATTTGCAACTTTTCAGTTGTTTTTCTATATTATATATATATATATAAGTTTTGTTTCAAGTTAAACTAAATGGAAACTGATATATATATATATATATATATATATATATATATATATATATATATATATATATATATATATATATATATATATATATATATATATATGTGTGTGTGAAGAAATATAGTATTAAGGTGTGCTATATTTATGGGATAAAGTGCTCAATATCAGAGATAGAGCGTGTGTAAATATAAAAGTGAACATAGAAGTCAACACTTAGAGGCGACAATCTGTTTCATGCTAGACGCAATCGTCAGGCCACGAGTGCTGTTATTTTTCTCGGCTATTTATATATACGGGTCAGTGGTGCATTGTGGGTAGTCTATTTTGTCGGTTATTTTACCGGAAGCCGTTTATTTGTTTATTTATTTATTTATTTGGGTTAAATTATTTTGCTTGTTTTTATTTTACATTTTTTTTTAATTTTATTTTTATTTATTTTAAAATGCATCACTGACACGTATATATAAATAGCCGAGAAAAATAACAGCATTCGTGGCCTGACTATTGCATCTAACATGAAACAGACTGTCGCTTCTAAGTGTTGACTTCTATGATCACTTTAATATATATATATATATATATATATATATATATATATATATATATATATATATATATATATATATATATATATAAGTTTCCATTTAGTTTAACTTGAAACAAAACTTGTTTATAAGAATCGTTTGGTTCTCTGGAAATATTACAACGCAGACATTTTTTCAGTTCGACCATATGCATAGTATAACCTTCTAAGGTCGATCAATTTAACTTCTTGTTTGAGTATGATGATGGCACGAAATCCCAAACAAAAACCTCCAATATATAAATATGTGTATAGAATGGCATATAAATGCGGACGATCGCGCGCGCACACACGCACATGGATGCACAAATATCTATGAATGAAAATCGAATTTTGATGCGTTTGGTGATGTTTCAGGACTTTTCTTATATGTTTTTGTAAAGTAACCACTTTTCATTGCTCATCATAATTTACGTTTAAATTTTTTTCTCTTAAGTTGCGTGGAGGTCAAACCTCAAAGCCACTGACAAGCAACCAACCTAAATAGTTTACAGCTGCCGATTTAAATGTTTTCACCATTACTTGTTCTACCCAACCTTATATGACATTAATTATGTACCACATATACGATCTCTGTCAAACTCAGATAATCTACCCGACCGCGGAGCAGAGTTCAGCGAGAAATCTGCAATACGACATTTTGCAAACCACTTTTGACATTTTAGACTTTTCACAATTCCTTCTCAACCGCCTGCAGATTTTTTTAGAACTTGTTCACTTTTTTTCCTTCTATGTACCGTGTCCCTTCATGGATCTCCGCAATTTCCTTCCTCTTATTAAGGTCTGTCTTTTTGCTATCTCTCCTAATCCCTGTTCTGACAACTCGTTAGGTAAGTTATTCAATGTTTTTCCTGTGTTTCATATGTTTAATATGTTTTGTGAGTGTCAAATTCTCCAAGCCCATTTTCCTCATTATGCGCCCTAGAAATTTCACTTGTCTCTTTCCCATTCTAAGTAAGTCCTTTTTGTTTCCATTTTCCCTAAAACTTTATTATTACTCACATGTTCTGTCCACGGGATTCTCAATATCCTTCTGTACAAGCACGTTTCTGTTAACTCAAATCTCTTCTTCATCTGTGAGTAGATTGTTCAGCATTCACAACCTTATAGGTAAACTGATATTATATAATATTTCAGCACTGTTTTGTGTGTAATGTAATTTTTCCTGTTTCTTAATACTTTGAAAGCGGTTTTCTCCCACTACAACTTCTGGATTATTCTAATATCTTTCCCAAATAAATCCAGATTATCAAGCAATTTGAACAATTCTTTATATTCCCCTCCTTTTCTCTTTGACACTCCTTTTTTCTTTTTTAACTTTATATCGCTCCTTTCTTTCTTTCCTCTTAGATTCTAATTCTCTTCTCTTTAATTGTTGCATATTTTATGAAACACTTTTCCAGAATCTATAAAACATAAGCATACATCCTTCTGCGTTTCTATTGCTCTTTCTGATATCATTCTGAGTATGAACATCGCATTTCTTGTTCCAGTGTCTTTAATGAAACCGCATTGTTCTTGTCCTATTTCTGGTCTAATTCTGTTACGCGCTCTATTCATCAGGTTTCGTTCTGTGATTCATTAGGTTGATTGTCCAATCGAATTCGCATTCGATTGCACCTTGCTTCTTAAGCAGCCCCATGAAAATGTATCTACTAAGGTCTTCCAGTATTTAACCACTGTCGTATATATCATTTATCATTTCTGTAATTTTCTCAATGCCGAAATTATCTCAAGCTGCCAGCATCCCTATTACAATCCCTCTTGTTCCTTCTTCTTTGTTCGTTCAATTTGGCCACTGATGATTTTACTACAGATTTTAAATATTTCTCGTCCTTCCATATGTTTTATGTATTGGAGGTTTTCCTCTTTCATTGTGAAAAAAATCATCCGATGTATTCGTTCCATCTTTGAAATATTTTTCCCTTCTCTCTTGATTGTATGCGTCCTGTTAATGAGCTTGTCTTACTTTCCTTAATATATATTTTTAAATACTTATTTTTGTCAAAAAAGATTAGTTATTTTTATTAACATCTTCCATTCTAGGATCAATAAGCGAAAACAATGCGCCAATTTTGGAAATCTTTTGAAAAGGTACACTATTATAACTGCTATCACGAAAGGTGATCTTTTGGGAATTAAGGTAACTAAAACTAATTTTTCATGATGCTAAGAAAAAAAGTATACTGAACTTTTGTGTATTTGTGGTGTGTGTGTGTGTGTGTGTGTGTGTGTGTGTGTGTGTGTGTGTGTGTGTGTGTGTGTGTGTGTGCTTTCTTCAGAAGGAAAGAAGAAAAAGAAAACCCACAAGTGAAATTAGATTGTTTTCCTCCTTTTAAAGATATGAAGGCAAAAAAGGACAGGAGCGTTCGTGTTGAATAACATGCAGGTTGGGGGTGTATGTATATTTAATTACTCTTTAGTTGTTAATTACCCATGGATGTTTGCTCAGTTGGATGCTTTCCAAGACCCATTCCAAAAATAGACCTTTCGAAAAAAGAAAAGAAAAAAATGTAACATCTCTCGCAAAGGGCTCTATCAGCTGCTAGCCACGTGACTTACTGTTGCTATCACATAATAAGAGAGTTTTTTAAAAAAAAATGAAAACCAGTTTTTCTTTGACTTTCTCTGAACGGATAACATTTTGAGATTTGAAGACAGAAAAATTAGATAACATAGATCAATGGTAACGGTAATATAAGCCGTTTCCTCATAAGGAAACATTCAGCATTCTTGATCGAACAGCCATTGCGACTATCGGCCGAAATTTCGAAAAACAAAACAATTTTTCAGGAAAATAGGTTTCCCATCTTTACTATCTGTTATCGCTCTCTCCAGTATTTATGGCAGTTTCCTTCCTAACCTTTTGTTTAAAGTTGTGTGGAACGTCAACATTTTGATTATGTCATTATTTCCCCTTCGAATTAAATGCAATATCGATCAAGTGATATGGTTTCTGTAATTTGGTACAGTTCTTTGTTTGGGATTCGGTAGCGTCAGTCAATGAGGTTGGATAAAGGGTTGTCCTCTCTAAGACCTACAGTATTCATTCGCTCGAAGCCAATTTTCAGTCATTGATCTAAAAGCGTGGTTGTATACAGTTAACAGTTTAGATATTTCTGAATGAGTTTAGCGCCATGCATGACATCCAGATAAAAGTCTCAATCTGACGAGGCTATTTAAGAACCTAACTCAAGTTCTTAGTTTAATGTTTTGGTTTTCTTGCATCGTGCACTGTTGGGTGAAACTTGCTTTCTTTTCATTAGTAATGCTGGTTTCTGGACTCTCCCATCGCATTCAACGGATGAGGGTCAAGAAAATCAGTTCCTAGGAACCAACAGTCAGACACCTGCACATATGATTTGATTATAGTGGTGAAGGTTTTGTGCGGAAACATCAACACTTTTTGAAGAGCCGAATACAAAGACTACGTGCCAAAAGGTCCCCAAACGACCTTCCGCAGGTTTTGAATTCAGAGTTGTCCTTCTCGTAGACCAATTGCCATCCAAGGCTATAGAACCCAGTCTGCCCTGCAATTTACCCATAGAGTAGACGCTCAGTTTATTTATTAAACGATATATTGATTTATTTTCGTCTATCGTCATGAATACTCGTGAAATTTTATTAAAGAATAGATGCCCCCTTGGGCAGGATCCGAACCTGCGTTCCCTTACCAGGAGAAACCTTCGTTAGGTCCGACGTGCTTTAGACCAACTCGGCCACAAAGGGTCTCACCGATCGAGCAACACCAGTCGTGCCTTTAAGCGTAAATTTCTAAAGAAGTGATGAATTCTTTATTTATGAATTCGGTAGATTTTATCACTTCAACGGTTATTTTTAGACGATCTATTTAACGGTATATTTATTTATTTTAGTCTGCTGGTCTGGTTATTGGACTTTCCCGTCGTAATCAACGTATGATGGTCAATCAACTCAATTCCTAGGAACCAACAGCCAGACACCTGCACATATGGCTTGATTATAGTGATGAAGGCTTTGTTCAGAACCAACTACACTTTTTGACCTGGTGCCACACGGACCTGCCAAAAGGTTTTGAATTCAGAGTTGTCCCTCTCCTATGGAGCCCAGTCTTTCCTGCTATTTACCCATAGCTAGGGGTGGAGAAGAGGATTCATACCTTTCCCATGGGTATTAGCACGTAAGTGAATGGATTCGACTGGAATTCGAACTCGATATCCATTGCTCCACCGTGCCTCCGCATGCAAGTAGTCAATTGAGATACACTTAAAGTCCAACGCAACTAAATTTTGAATTGACTTTCTGTTTTTTACTAGATCAAGTTAATCCGACTTAATTAGCAGGCCCTCTACCTCTCCTTCCTCTCTCTCTCTCACACACACACACATACACATGTGCACACACACACACACACACACACACACACTGATGTGGATGACCTACTATCCTTTTATACACCAAAATGTGAGCACGATATTTTTAATTGAGAATTATTAGTATTACTATATAAATAGATACTGACCGACTGACAGACAGAAATACAGAGAGAGAGAGAGAGAGAGAGAGAGAGAGAGATACGCTTGTTTTTGTATGATTATTTTTAGTTTGATATTTAGCATTTTAGTTGCAGGGAAAATATAATTTTGTATTTCTTACAAAAAAAAATTATAAATTAAAACTTATATTGTAATCGCAATATAAAGAAAATCTCCCCAATTTCTCTGATAAGCTATATAATAAATGCGAATGTCAATGTGTCACTGTGTCACACTTTTTCAACTTTACTCCTAGAGGCTGTAACCTAACATATCATAACATTTTGGAATCAGGCCGACTTCGTGAGCAAATTAAAAACATTCCAGGTTGGATCCGGACCCACAATCCTGAAATTTTGGATTCCCAAGTTTTCATTTCTTCGATTGTCTTTTTGCGACGAATTTTTTGTACAATAACAATTTTTATAACTTGGAAATAAATTTGGGAATAATTGAAATTAATTGTGAAATCCAGCGAATGTCGGCCATGAAATAAAAATAATTGTTTGTACGGAAAGTAAGGACCTACGTACATCAAACTGTCTTTAAATTAACTGGCGGCAGAAAAATTATCGTTGAACTTTAAAAAAAACTTTTTATAAAAATTTGCTGCTATAAACATTTAAGAACTTTCCTGCTATACTCACAGTTGACTTTATTTAATTTTCTACAGCCACTAGGAAAGTACTTCGTGGACTTGAAAAGTTTCAAACTAAAATAATAAGACATAATACCTTCAAATCATTTAAACAAACCTGCTTGAATGAAAATATGCTGCCTAAATAAATATATATATATATATATATATAGAGAGAGAGAGAGAGAGAGAGAGAGAGAGAGATACAGGGTTTCCATAAAGTTCGTGTGCATTTTAACAAATTTATAACTTTATTTGTATTTGCGATAGAATGGATTAGAAAGAAGTAAATCTATATTTTTTATTTTTATTAAAATTTCATTTAAGTTTCCACATGTCCTCCATCATTAGCAATACAAAGGGTAATACGATTTTGCAGTTCACGGAAAACATTTGCCAGCTGATTTACAGTAATGCCTGATATCACATTAGTTATTTTAGCTATACTTAAAACTGGGTACATTAAACATACAAATAAAGATATAAATTTTTTAAAGTGCACCCGAACTTTATGGACACCCTGTTTTAATATATATATATATATATATATATACTCTATCCCAGTTATTGAGCACTTTTACCCATACATAAATATAGCATACCCATAAATTATGTTTTTATAATAAGAATATAATTTTTTTTTATATATATATCCCACACGGGTAAAAATATAAAACAAAAGAAGTTGAAAATTGAAGAATATTTAGAGTAATTTTAACGCTTTCACAGTTCTACGATTTTGAAAAGTTAAATTGAGAGAGACGTGTGGTTACACCATGATATGTCTCACATCTAACCGGAGTTGGAAAATTCTTTCGACTTTATTCCAAAAAATAAAAATTCTTCTGCATTTGATTACTTACTGGACCTTAACATATTTATAGAGACTCATGTACAATTCTTCTTTGTTTTGCCATCATCATCAGCATTATTATTACTATTATCGTTTTTACGTATTTTCACGTTATCTTCCACGTTCCGACATATTAGGAAACACTAAAACTATTTCTAAACGCACATACACATTTAATTTTTGTACATTGAACTTTTTAGGCTTGCTACATGGTCCAATAAAATAGAATTCCTGACACTTGAACTACTGAAAACTTTGAAAACTAAACATTTTAGCCACGCTCACTGAACCATGACAGTCTCAATTTCTGACAACAAAATTTTATGATCATCAATTTTGGATGCAAAAAATTCTATGCCTCATCACGTGATCATAATCGACCAACGAGATTGCATTTTAAACAGATAGCAATCCGAGCCCTTATTTGTGCGAGTGCATAAAACAGAAAGAATTCTCGAACTTCAGTTAGATGCGACAGCTACCATGGAATAGACACACACAAACAAACAGACACACACACACATACATATTACGTTCGTATCTTTTCTCTCCATCTATTTACACATTGATCAGTTGATACATAAATCGATATCTACATAATCTTCATTTGATTTCTTTTGTATACTCATTTCTGATTGGTAACATATTCACCGAAATTAAATTCTTTCACGAATTATTGAACCAATAAAAATGTCAGCGGGAGTTAAAAAGAATTCGCCATTTAAGTTTAAATTTCATTGACATAAGGAATTTTTCCCCAACAAAACCTAATTTAACTCAAAAGAAAAAAAAACGTCGTCGTAAATATATTTTCTTTTAAAACGCATGGACAAGTTTAAAGCAGCATAGAAATTAATTATGGGTTTGCTTATTCGAGTTTTTTCCTATATCTATATTTATTTTTAAAAATCTTTGATGAATAAAGAATTAAGATATCCGTGGTGTGTGTTTTTCTTGCACGCTATGACATCACGAGGGAAGCTTTCGATAACAATATGGCGTCAGGAAAGAAGCAAGTAAATGAATGGCGATAGTTTTTGTGGTTACTTTTTGTCACGTTTTTAGGAAATTATTGGTTGTTCATGACAAGGGAAATGCCTGTCGCTCTCAATACGCTTAGATCAGAGTTTGGTGTCCAGAATAAAATTGGAGACTGAGTCGAATATTGTTAATTCTTCTGTGAGCGGAAAATGGTAATTTAAGAAAAAATACTAAAAGGTGATGATGCGAAATAAAAAGGGGAATAAGAATTGAAAAGGAGGGAATTTATGCATCCATATCGTGGATTTTGCACGTACCAGATTGTTGAGGTAATTCAAAGATTGTATAAGTGTCAGTTATTCAGATCTTATATGTTTATTCTGCGCCCTACACCAAATTCATGATGAGAAATGGAATATCTCATGGGGTGGGGAAAACTTGTTGCCAAATCTACTTGATTCTCTAATACATAGATATGAAATATATATATGTAGATAGATAGATAGATAGATAGATTAAGGTTAAGGCACGACAGGCCATATGACGGTTCCGTATAGGGTACAGGTTCGATTCCTGTCGGAGGACGAATATTTTCTATGAAATTTTCTCGGATATTCAGGCCGGTAAATGTTACTAATACAGCTTATTATAAAACAGAACATTTAATTAAATATTTGTATCTATAAAAAGAACGTATAAACATTTTTTTCGCTTTTTTTTTTTTTGCCAACCCAGACTTTAAATTATGGCATTTCGTGTCCTTCACCTATTTTGATTGATCTTTTAACCACAACATGAATATTCATGAACGTTCTCAAATAAGCCTTAACAAACCAATGCTATCTTTGTTTTTGTATATAAACACACGCAACAAAATAAATCCTACTTGATAAAGTCCCTCTTGCCTTATTTTCTTCCTTTACAGATAAACTCTATGATAAACAATTTACACCCGCACATGTAAATATATATTTTTTTTTTGTCATCCACAGACAAACTGTTTCGCTGTTTCACAGCTCATCAGTATGGCTAGACGTCCGGCTGCCTCTAACTAAGATCGAAACCCGACTGAATTGGCGTCAGTCGGAACTTCTACCACTAAGCCATCGGCGCAGGGCAGGCATGAAGGTGAATTTTAGCGTGTTTATTTTTAGATTTAGATAAACACACAGTGACTGACAGTGACTCAATTCTGCCGAAGAGTCATGCTATATTAGCTTAAATAGTCACTGTTTACAAACTCACACCTCAAACCAAAAGAGCTCAACCGAAATTAATTTTTCAGGAGCCAATATTTTTGTCATCCACAGACAGACTGTTTCGCTGTTTCACAGCTCATCAGTGTGGCTAGACGTCCGGTTGCCTCTAGCTAGGATCGAAACCCGACTGAATATATATATATAAATATATATATATATAATATAATATAATATATATATATATATATATATATATATATATATATATATATATATATATATATATATATATATATATATATATATATATATATATATATATATATATATATATATATATTATGAAATGGACAAAGTTCGACAATTATTTAAAGACATTTTTATGTTTATATATTCTTTTTATGGATACAAATATTTAAGTAACTGCTCTGTTTATAATAAACAGTATTAATAACATTTACCGGCCTGAATATCCGAGAAATTTTCATAGAAAATATTCGTCCTCCGACAGGAATCGAACCTGTATCCAATATGGAACCGTCATATAGCCTGACGTGCCTTAACCGATTGAGCCACAGAGGGTCGTTCGTTTAGCAAGGTCGATTTTACTGCTTTTAAGCTACAATCTTCCATGTATTTCTCACAGAGATTCATATCTGCTCAATGCGTATCCAAATGTAAACAAATGACGAAAGTAAGTAATGATTACTGGAAAAATATTGTGTCTTTATGAGCGTGTGGATGTGCTTTTATAAACAAATACTTTTTACTGATGAATCTCTAAAATGAATATGCGCCTGTACGCATGCGCACGTGTGTATTTTCAAGAGGTTGCTATCAAAAGACGCTTATTTCGTTTCTTGTCAGAAAGAAGGGTTAAACTGTTTTTTTTCTTTTTCGATATTCGTGCCCTTTAAATGGTTGAAAAGCTTCCGTCGCCGTGGCCAATTACGACGGCACGCCTAAGCTGTAATAGCTATGTTTAAGACGCATGCGCATAACAAAAGAACAGATCGTTTGCTTTCATAAATGGCAGAAGACAGAACCAAACGATACTAACGACTAGCCGGGCAGTGAAAGGTGAAGATGGGAGTGAAAAAGAGACTCAGACGAGAATTTACTGAAATTGATACCACGTGACAATGGGAGAAAAATATACCTCTTTTGCTGAGTGTTAAATCAGAGTGTTTTAACGAGCATCACCAATTCGGTGCTAAGAAATGTCAGTTCCAAGAAAGTAGAGAATTAAGCATGCGGCTTGTGTAATTCGCAATTCTACAAATGTAGTCTGGTTATGTGAGTGTGTGTTCGTCGTATGTGCATGTGTATGTTTTTACGGGTGTATATGAGGGGGCACATATGCATATATAATTTTATACAGATATATATAAACAGTTGTATGCATGAATATGTATGTAGAGGTATACATATAAAAAGCCCCTATGATGTGTGCATATGTGTATGTATGTATGTATGTATGTATGTATATATCTATACATACGTGCACAGGCGAATGTGTATGTATGTAAACGTGTGTATTGTATATATATATATATATATATATATATATATATATATATATATATATATATATATATATATATATATATATATATATATATATATAACAAATCCCTGATTTAAAATCCTACAACACCAAACGGCTTTAATACAAATATAGATAAAAACAAAGACACAGGCGGACAGGCACTTTCCAAGCCTGATCTTTAATAAGATAAGGTAATTAATTTGGTTTGTGATACGCACCTATCCTCAGAGACCCCAAGACAATTTTATCATTCGTTTTTTTTTTTAACAGAGGATGCCAAAGAGAACATACGCTTCTCCGGCGAAACGCGTCTTTAATAAAAAATTTCCATTTTATATCATCGTCTTCCCTTTTATTTTAGACTCTATTATAGATTCTGCAAACACACATAGATAGATAGATAGATAGACAGATAGATAGATAGATAGATAGATAGATAGATAGATAGATAGATAGATAGATAGATAGATTATTAAAATAGATAGATAGATAGATAGATAGAGTATTAAGATAGATAGATAGATAGATAAATAGATAGATAGATAGATAGATAGATAGATAGATAGATAGATAGATAGATAGATAGATTATTAAAATAGATAGATAGAGTATTAAGATAGATAGATAGATAGATAGATAGATAGATAGATAGATAGATAGATAGAGTGAGTATTAAGATAGATAGATAGATAGATAGATAGATAGAGTATATAGATAGATAGATAGATAGATAGATAGATAGATAGATAGATAGATAGAGTATTAAGATAGATAGATAGATAGATAGATAGATAGATAGATAGATAGATAGATAGATAGATAGATGAAATATACAAAGATAAAAATCGACATAGATCATTTGAAATTTTGAACGAAAGAAAAAGTGCTTTAAATGTGAGTTTAAAGGAAACGAAGCATAGAAGGAAAAAAAGAAAGAAATAATGTTGTTAAAATCAACAACGGATTGAACCGCTGGATGCCACCGTAAAAATTAAAGCAAAAAAGATGTGAGTATCAAGAGATAACGACAGAGTGAGTGAAGACATGGATTGTCTTCCGGCCATATTTTTTCTGCACTATGGCTTCCCTCTCAATTGGTGTATCAAATGACGCTGCGCATGCCCATAGTAGCTGCAGGAAAAGAACAAAAACTAGGGTCAACGCTAAAGTTGGTTTAGGGATTAGTTCAACATTCGATTACCATCCGCTGAAACAGGCTTCCGCCTTTTTCTTCTCACTCGACTCTTCTTGCTCAGACAGACTTCTCTTTTTTCTATCCCTTCACATCACGCCGTGGTCGGTTGACTAAATAAAATGTTTGGTTTGTGTCTTCCGCCCTGAAAGACGATACGGTCAGTTAATTATTAAAGCGTGAGCCATCCACACATGCATTTGCTGCTACCTTATTTCGTTCCGTTTCTATTCCAAATTTCATACACACCCTCTTCCTAGGAAAGAAAAACGAAAGGAAGAAAGGCTGATTGAGTTAACAGCGACAGGAAGTTGGGAAAGAAAAGGAGGAAAAGATGCGAGAGAGTGAAAAAAAGAGATTGGAAGAAAGAGAGAAAAGGCCTGGAAGCAGTTAGGACTGAAACAACAAAGGATCAGGTGAAAGGGTAGAGAGGAGAGGTTGAAAGAGTAAAAGAATAAAGGAACAGAAGAAAGAAAGAAAGAAAGAAAGAAAGAAAGAGAGAGAGAGATGGTTATTGTGACGGAAAAGAGAAGAGAGACAACATTAGGAATAAAAGGACAGAATAAAATCTGAAGAAAGGGAAAACATTGCTTTAAGTTGGAAAAATGTAAAGCCCAAAAGGGAAAACTGAATGAGAACGAAATGGCCGAAATGAATGTGTCGATCGTTTGACAAGAAGAGAACAGAAAGATCGATCAATGCAAAAACTAGATATTTACTAAGCTGAGCTTACTACGACATAAAAGAAATACAGAGAAATTTCACGAAAAGCTTGTATTGCGCAGTTATTCTAATCATGAGTGTATATGTGTGTAAGAGTGTATGTGTTGAGGCTTTTGCCCTATATTCTACATGATGTCTAAAGGGATAAATATTTAAAATTATTGAATAAATTGCAAACATTATGTCTGCTTATTTTTATCGTAATCCTTTCATATTCACGAATATTTTTCCATATATTACAATTGAATAAGTCAACAAATGCACTGTAATAGTGAGAATCACTTTTATTTCCTAAGTACTTTCTGATATTATCATCAGGAATGCAACTGGTAAGGCAAAAACTATGTGTAGCTAACCATTAGTGATTTTTTTCTTTTCCGTTTAAATGCCTTATTCAAATGTAATATACGGAAAAATATTCGTGAATATGAAAGGATTATGATAATAATAATCAGATATAATGTTTGTAATTTATTCAGACATGCCTAAAAACATCTTTGATGGCTAAATACGCATATATATATATATATATATATATATATATATATATATATATATATATATATATATATATATATATATATATATATATATAAGTGGACATTGAAGTCAACACCCAGAGGAGACATTCTGTTTCATGCTAAACGTAATCGTCAGGGCAATCGATAGTCTGACAATTGCGTTTAGCAATAAACAGTCTGTCGCTTCTGGGTATTGACTTCAATGTCCCCTTTTATATTTACATACTCCCTGTCCTTGGTATTGAGCACTTAAACCCATAAATATGGCATACCTTAAAACTATATTTTATCATATACATGTATATATATATATATATGTGTGTGTGTGTGTGTGTGTGTGTGTGTGTGTGTGTGTGTGTGTGTGGCAAATGGACAAAGTTTCATTAAAATTAGATTTGATTACTTTGTCGGGATTCTATATCCTATTTTATATACATATTGGAAGACACATGGAAAGACCTGAAACATAAATCTTTTACTTTCAACCCATTCTGAAGAATTAGATGAGGATTTGCCTTGTATTCATTCCAGAAAAGGCTGTACGAATTTCTTCCTTTCGAGCCATTCTGAAAATAAGATGAGGATTTAACTTTAATTCGATACAAAAATGCTGGGAAACATATATTAAGAAATTTCGACATGAACTAAGAATTACAAAGAAAAGATACAGAATAAATATTAACGACTATTTTTTAAAGTCACTCATTTTCTTTCATTCTTTAATCACGAGATTAATGTGTGTCTGTGTGTGTGTGTGTGTGTGTGTCTGTGTCTGTGTGTGTGTGTGTGTGTGTGTGTCTGTGTCTGTGTGCTTATTTTTATGTCTGATTATTTTTAGCATAATACTTTCATATTCACGGGAAAATATTTGTGAATATGAAAGTATTGTGCTAAAAGAGAATTTGATGCCTATATATATATATATATATATATATATATATATATATATATATATATATATATATATATATATATATATATATTTTAAAGCTTTTCACCCCAAGCAAGGCTGGAAGCTACTAGCACGCAAGGGGTTACAGAAGGTTTGGAGGAAGAGCAGATAAGAGTGGTAAAGGAGAGGATGTGGAGAAAGATAGTGGATCGATGAAGGCAAGGGGGTTACAGAAGATATGGAGCGAGAGCAGATAGGAATGAAAGGGGAAAGGATGTGGAGAAGGGAAGTGGATAGATCAAGACAACTGGAGATGTCGATTGACGTTACACTTAAATAGTTGGAGATTATATTTGTCAGGGAAACAGGAATAAGGAAGGGAGTTCCACATGCGAGATGTGCGAGACATGAAGCTATCGGAGTAGAAGAGACGTCTACATCTAACAGTTTCAACGGTGAAGGGGTGGGAACGAGATGCCAGCCTCGTAGGACGCTTAAATTCATGAGGCCAGGGAATCAGCGAAAGCAGCTCCTCGGAGCAATTACCGTGAAAGTATTTGTAAAAAAGACAGAGCGAGGCAACGTCGCGTCTGTGAGAGAGCGACTGCAGACGAGATGACAGATCAGGGCCAATTACATTGCATATCCGTCTCTGGATCTTATCAAGAACCCTGAGGCAAACAGCAGGGGCTCCAGACCATATATGGCAGCAATATATAAATGATAATAGGAAAACTGTAGTAGTTGCTGACGTATTTCGTCCAATGTGGACTTTCTCAAAGCAAAAAAACGAAATGCGTCAGAAACTACTACAGTTTTCCTATTGTCATATATATTTATAAATATTGTCTTTTCTACAGGTTAACTGAGAAATTTTCACATATATATATATATATATATATATATATATATATATATATATATATATATATATATATATATATATGTATGTATTATTTAATATATTTAGAGATGAAATAAAAAGGTGAAGTCATGTAAACTTTTTAAATTTCAATTATTATTTTGACCGATTTTCAATTTCTTTTTCAATTAGAAATCGAGTTATGTTGCTCAGGCAAAAGGTACGTCAAAATGCACGATGATTGCAGAAAATAAATGTCGTCTTGTTAGTTTTGAATGGATATGAAATTAGAAAAAAATTGAAAATTAATGTTTCCTTTAACTTTTTATTCATAATAATAATCATTCTCTCTATGCCAGTAAGTGTTTAGCAACGCGTCAAATGCTGAATGTAGTTTCGGGGTTAATACTTTAATCGTAAAATATTGTTTCTTTTTTAGTTCAAACTCAACTCGGTCCCTATTCAACTCACCAGGACGACCAATTGTTCTAAGTAGAAGCCAACGTCTCTCAATCTTCCAAAACATCTTCGGCAATCCAAAGAAAAAAGTGCTGAACTCTTGTGTAATATAAATCCGTCTATATGGCGCTGAATACTAAACAATTTCCTCATAGATGAATAGAAGACTTAAAATAACATAGATGTTGTTCTACAGAAGGATGCTGAGAATATCATGAACATAACATGTAAACAATGAGGAAGTTTTAATGAAAATGGAAGCAAAAAGGACAGTTGTATTTAGAATCAGAGACAGCTGAAATTTCTGGTACACATAATGAGGAAGGAGGTCTTGGCGAATTAACACTCACAGGACATTGAATGCCGGAGAGGCAAATGAACTTGTGTAAATGGGTGGCAGAACAGAGACTGGCAAGGATAGAAAAGAGGCAAATATGGAATGACCTCATGTCTTTTAGCGTCATCATTTGGCCGATTTAGAGCAGAAAAAATATAATTAAATCTGTTGCAATCGCGAATTTAGACTAAATTTATAAAATGACACGATAGCATGTACTGTTATTTTGGAAGGGTTAGGGTAGGGAAAATATTATTCAATCAATCGGTGTCAAAATTCGGACATTACTTGTGGGATGTCCACTCAAACAGCTTCGCCCCACGAACCGCTACTATGTGGAACCGACTCCCAAGCGGATGCTTTCCCGACCATTAAACACTTAACCTGTTCAAGTCTAGTGTTAACAGTTATATTTCTCACATAACCTGCATCTCTTGCCTCCTTACTCTTATTGCTCATATCATCTGCCTTGAGTGGCTCTTGGGGCTTTTATAGTGGGAAAATTCGTCTTCTATCTACCGCTTCCTTTCAGGATATCATGGCTCTTCATAGCTTTCTATGTCATGTCGCTCTTAGGAGTTTTTCGCCATCTGTTCACGCAAGCTCGTCAGGTAAGCGGCTCGTTGCCTTCCCCTATCTTTCTTGCCCTAAATATACTCCCGTGAGCTTTAAGCTTTCCAAGCCCTCCTCAGTGTAAAAAGAAAGCTTGGAGCGTCCAGTCATCCTTATTAGTTAACCCATAGCTTGAAAAGGTATTTGCGCAAAAGTGAGAGCAACAGAATTGACCAGGAATTGAACACGGCGCTCCGACGCCACTTTCTTTGCCGACGACTGCTACGCCACGTGTGCGTTAATGTCTCTCCTTTACCCTGAAATAGATATCTACATTCATGTCCTTTTCATAAGGCTATTTGTCTATCCTGGGCGAACGTCAATCTCGAAACTAAAAGAAACTAGATGTTCATAGCCTTAAACAAAAAATGACACAGAAAATCGTTAAACAATTAAGATTAAGAATCATTAAAATCGGATTTCTTTTCTTTTTCTTTCTTCCTTTCTTTCTTTTTTTTCTTTCTTCCTTTTTTCTTTTCTTTTCTATACCTCTTCCCTAATTCTAGAGGTCAAGTCATTTCTTATCATAAATAGAAAGAAAGAACTGATGGGGTAAGAATCCACAATTCTTAGCATTTGCTTTTTTAAAAAGTGCTCAATACAAAGTAGAGCAAAATATTATTATAATGTTTTTTATTCTAATAAATTACAATAAAACATTTTACATCGCTACACAAAAACTTTCATGTTTCAGTACTAAGATGGCACTTCTTCGGGTGATGGTAGATAACTAATGATATAAACTATTATCTTTTTCCTAATAAATCATTTTCATCACAAGTTATCTACAATCGCCTGAAGAAGTACTATCTTAGTACCGAAACATGAAAGGTTTTGTGTAGCGATGTAAAATGTTTTTATTGTAATTTATTACAATTAAAATATATATAAATATATATATATATATATATATATATATATATATATATATACATATATATATATATATATATATACATATATATATATATATATATATATACATATATATATATATATATATATATATATATATATATATATATATATATATATATTGGTGTTTCAGATAAATTTGTTTGTTTTTGGAGGGTTTTTTTATAAGTTATCCCCTCCCATTTTGACTTCTGAAAAGCAGTAAAGATTTATTTTTAAATTTCCCTAATAAATCATTTTCATCACAAGTTATTTACCATCACCTGAAGAAGTACAATCTTAGTACCGAAACATGAAAGGTTTTGTGTAGCAATGTAAAATGCTTTTATTGTAATTTATTATAATAAAAATATTATAATATATATATATATATATATATATATATATATATATATATATATATATATATATATATATATATATATACTAATTTTATTTAATACAACACATTTCGGATTAAAAATTAAAATCCAATAATTCTTTAGAAATTACTTTCTTTACGATTCAGATATGAAACTGAACGGAGATGCCATTTTGAGAAAATCTGAACGAATAAGTGTGATTTAAATGCAAATAGCACCTTGTGAATCTTTTCATAGCCGAGCGGTTAAAACACGACGGATCAGATTTATTTTCTCCTGCAAAGGGAGACGCCGGTTCTAATCCTGCCGGGGACGGGTGCACCTATTGTTTAATAAGTTTCTCGATTGTGAAGGCCAGTAGATGAAATAGCGTTTAAAATAAAACGGAGCGTCTACTCAAATACGGGTATCAACTAAACATAATGTTTGAATTAAATAAAAATCATAATTACAAATATATCCAAATGAGAGAAAGAACAGATGGAGTAAGAATCCACAGTTTATAGCATTTGTTTGTTTTTTTTAAAGTGATCAAGAGGTAGAGCAAAAAATTATAATAATATTTTTATTATAATAGATTACAATAAAACATTTTATATCGATACACAAAAACTTTCATGTTTCGGAACTATTCCGGCGTTGATAGATAATTTATGATAAAAATGATTTATTTGGGAAATTTGAAAACACCCTGTGTTGGTAGTTTGCCTTGCTTCATCAAATACACCTTGGGAGAAACAGCTGAGTTATAGACCAACAAACAAATTATCTGCTGTTCTGCCGACTTCGTAAGCCTTGTTACTCTTCACTAATCCAATGATAACAGCGATGATAAAATTCGCATTTTTTTAAACAGAAACCATTCGACATTCATCGACCAATGTTTTTGTGTTACTGCCAGTTGAAATTTATGAAGTATTTCTCTTAAAACAGTTTTTCAGGAAAATAAACTTCACAAGTTCAGTGTTATCACCCTTTCTAGTATAGATAGAAGTTTCCTTCCTAACCTTTTAAGGTAGTGTTGAAAGCCAACATCTGGATTACATTATTCCTTCCACTTCACTTTACATGTGCTCCGTATTGTAGTTGTTGCTGCTGTTGGAAGTTGCCAAGTGATGTAGTTTTTGATGTTGGGTAAAGTACTTTGAAAATCCGGTTGGAACATCAGTTCCCCTACGATCACCGAAGTTAAACAACGTCGAGCCTGGTCAGTACCTGGATGGGTGACCGCTTGGGGATACCAGGTGCTGTAAGCTTGGATGTGCGGATGGTGTAATGGATAATGGCTCGGAATTGTTAATCAGAGAGCCGAGTTCCAATTTCAGTTGGGTTTGCTATGTTTATTTACACGCAAAAACTCTTGAGAAAGGTATGAATCCACCTCTACTAGAGGTTCATTAGTAATTTTGAATCCAGCCCAACTAGAGGTAAATTAGTAAATTAGTAAGACTTGTATTACTAAATTATTATTATCCCTGAAAATAAAATAAAATTTCTTATAAAATATTTCGATTTCGGTATTAAATAACTCATATTTCTTGATATGTTGCTAAGGAAAATCAAGCAACCAACAATCTTTGTGCTTTTGTAGCGCCTGTCTATACGGTCAGATGTAGGATCGTTTTCTTTAAAATCTAAAACATACATTCATTTGTAACCATTTTTATTCATTGGTATGTGAAATCTGTTGTACAGAGTCGATAGTTAAGTCATTTGTAAAGTAAACAGGTTGAAGTTCATGCAAGACATTCATGTGAAAGTCTAGCTATGACGAGGCTGTTTAGATCTATTCTCAGATGACAGATTTATGTGTAGTTGAAAACTTTATAAAGTTTCAAGTTAATCTCAGATGCGAATGAATATATTAAAGTAAATGCAAACGGCGATAGCAGTTAAAAATAAATATTTTCGTTGATTTTATGTATTTAGAAATTCTATTAGAATATGGGACATTTCATTTTACTTTAAAGAAACAAAGCAATTAAAGTTATATGTAATATGAGGTCTGATCAAAAAGTATCGAGGCTGTTTCTATGGTAACGGAGCTAATGTACGCAGACCGAAGCTGCAAGGCACAGATTGAACTTTGAACTCTGTCGCGCATACACACTAAATTATAACGTTGTCACTTACTTCCGTTGTTCATAGCAGTGCTTGGAAGCAAAGTGTGTAGAATGTGGTTGTCTTGTCATACCATAGAGGTTTCATCAGTAACCATGTCTTGTGCAGCAGTTTTCGGCTAAGAACAAAATTCTTCAGGCTTGACAACTACCATATTCCCCAGATCTGGACCCTTGCGAGTTTTTCCTCTTCGAAAATCAAATTCTCACTTCAAAGGATCAGGATTTCAAGACGTCGAGAAAATCCAAGAGAATGCGATGAGGCAACTGCTCTCTGTCCCCCAAAAAACGAGTTCCAGGAATGCTTCCATCAATGGAAACGTCACTGGATAAAGTCGGCGGGTACTTCGAAAGAGATAAAATGAAGAATTGATATGTGTTGTAGCTTTCTTTTTATAGTACCAGTTCTAATACTTTTCGACCAGCCCTCGTATATAAGACCACATCTTCAAGGTTAGGGCCAATAAAACACTACTCAATGTATAATAAGAGAGGTAAAAAAAATTATAGTAACAATGAATATACCTTTTTTTCTCAAAGTTTAGCATAACACTCAAACTGTAAAGAAAAATGTATATCTATTATTATTATTATACATGCATACATACACACACACTCACACACACACACACACACACACACACACACATATATATATATATATATATATATATATATATACAGTAATAATAATGATGTGAGGTTACACCTTATGTTTGTCTCAAGGTTCTTGATAAGATCCAGAGACGGATATGCAACGTAATTGACCCAGATCTGGCATCTCGTCTGCAGTCGCTCTCTCACAGACGTGCTGTCGCCTCCCTCTGTCTTTTTTACCAATACTTTCATGTTAACTGCTCCGAGGAGCTGCTTTCGCTGGTTCCAAAACTTCATGAATTTAAGCGTTCTACTAGGTAAACTGATAAATGTAGCCGTCTCTTATACTCCAATAGCTTCATGTCTCGCACCCTCTTCCTGTTTCCCTGATAGCTATAATCTCCAACTATTCAAATGTAATGTCAATCGACGTCTCCAGATGCCCTGATCTATCCCCTATCCTTCTCTTCATCCTTTCCTCTATCACTCCTATTTGCTCTAGCTTCAACTCTCTGTAACCCCTTGCGTGCTAGTGGCTTCCTGCCTTGCTTGGGCTGAAATGCTGAATATATATATATATATATATATATATATATATATATATATATATATATATATATATGATATAAAATGACAATTGGAAAAATCTTAGATTTTGCAGACGCGTTTCGTCTTCCGACATTTTCAAGTTATTTTATATGTTGTTAAGTGTTGTTATAACTGTTTAAAAATCACTGAAAGAACTCAGAAGAAACAATCATTTGAATAAGGTTTTCATCAAAGTCCAAAAAGTTTTGTAGGGCTCACCACTTTAGTTTGCGAGGGGTGGAAATATTTTGTAAATATTTGTTGACTCCTAGTAGAATTGTCACGTATACAATATTAGCGAACTCATGTGAATCCAGGCTAAAATAAGTCACAAAAAACATGAAATTTTAAAGAAACAAGTATAGATAAATTTATTAAACGGACATGTTAAAAAGGGGAAAATGAGAAATGATTTAAGCTGTGAATAGTTCAAAACAACCTTCAGTGTGTGTCTCTGGGGTAATAACATACTGACAGAGCAAGAAGAGATGTCTTGTCGCTGGCAAAGCCAAAAGAAGCTCTCAAATCTCGCGCCGCCTATGATTATCGTCAGCGGCGTTAATCCAAGAAAAGAATTCTCTTGTTCGCATAGAAGAAAAATACAATAAAAGCCTTGTCAGTCATTTAAATGAAATACAGGTGTTGGACAAAATAATTGAAACACTTGTTAAATTCAAAGAAAATTTATTTAATATGAAGTTGGTCCTCCTTTAGCCTCACATACAGCTTTAATACGTCTAGGGATGGAATCAAACAGCTTCCTGACTTCATCCAGAGGAATTTTCAGCCATTCTTCCATTAAAACCTTCTCCAGCTCTTTAAGACACGACGGTGGAGGATAGCGGCTCCTAACTTGCCGCTCCAAAATGCACCACAAATTTTCAATAATATTGATATATTGATAATATTGATATATATATATATATATATATTGCGTTTCAATGCACGTCGGTTCTTGTAAGTTTGCAAGTCCGGCCCAAATTGCTATGCTTGCTAGAGGTTTTACCCTGTTTCTTGAATTGCGTCATAGATCTTGATATGGTAGCTCTTGAAAAACCAAACAGTTCAGCAACTTTATTGATCGAGGCTCCTGCCATGCAAGCTCCAACAATTTGCTCATTTTCGAACTCAGAGAAGTCGCGTATTTAGCTTAAATTTTACTAAATTCTAAAAATAAATAAGTCAAAGACAGTAAATTAGATAAATAAATGTATTTACAATAGATATAATCTGCAATTACGAAGTTTTAGTTAAAGTTCTTAATATAATAGGTCCTTGAAATATAAGAGTGGAATTTGCACCTGTTCCAATTATTTGGTCTAACCCCTATATATGTTAGAGATTTCTACCCAAATCGACAACTATTAAATTACTTACTAACCTATGATTCTCGTAGTAGATGACTGATCTGACTTTATAAGTATTATGCATTACACTTTCTTAAGCAATTTCTTATCTCAGATCAATTCTTTATGTAGGGAATTCGTTCCATTACTCTGGCCTTCTGCCAGTCTAATCCAAGTTTGCTAAATAGGATGCAACTTCATAATAGAATTTTCAACTGAGGGCCTTAAATTTATTTACCTTACTTGATCATGTTACCAGGAATATGAGCAATTTCCTTATAAGGAAATTGGCGGCATTCAATGACCGTGCAGCCAGTGCCATTGTTATGTTTGGTTACAAAAAGGCTTTTTTGAAATGAAACCAGAAGTTTTTAAGTAGAATGTAGATAATGAGAGATTTAGATACTTCCCAAACCTAATGAGGTACATCAATGATCACCTAAAAGATGCCGGAACAGATCATCAATGTCTTCAAATGCTGTTTGTAAACATCATCGAATCAGTTGTTGAGCAGCTCTTTACGAGATTTGATAAATTCAGAGGAACTGGAAGGGACAGCAAAATTCATCGTTTCCAGACAGCATCAAACTGGATAAACTAAACAAATGTCTTCATGGATAGACATGGGATGATTTTGAAATGCAGTTGAATGAAGTTCAGAGTAGCACCATTTCAAAGCAGAAAGTTGTTAACCTTGGAGTTGAGTTGAGAAATATTGAAGAGGAACGATTAGAGATCAAAGACAAATGCGGAAAACGACGTATTAAGGACTTGGAATACCATTCCAGAAAATTTTCTCGGTTTATAAAACTTTGTAACACCATTACTATCCATGTTATCATCTACATATGAATGTGAATCTTTGTTCTCAGTAATGAACTTCAGCAAGTCTCGTAACAGGAGTAGATTGACGGGTGCATGCATATCTCTCAAGTTTACTAAATATAAATCCGATATAAAATCAATGTCATCAGTGGTGCAGCAGCAGAAGTCCCACTGATAATATATAAAAAGAATCCACAAGTAATAAAATATTTTTAATTTGGTAAAAAATAAGTGAGTTTTCTAAATAAAATATTTTCAGTTAAAAAAAAATCTTTTTGATAGATTTTTCATTTTCTCATTTCACTTCGAAAATTTTAAATTGTTTAAACTGCCATATTGCGTGGACTCAAATTAAGTACTTTTATTAACTAAAATTTTATTTCTAGTCACGATTCCTTCGAGAATATTTTCATAGAGACTTTCGAATTATTGTTTAAGTGTAGAAGAGTAAAGGTTTTTTTAAAATATGGAAGGTTATATACGACAAAACTTACAAACAGAAGCTGCTCCTTTATAAGTGATTAAGTAATGTATATTCTAAAAGAATTGCAATATTTCTCCGCCCTACATTCATTAGCCTGTCATCAGCAGCAGTGGTTGCTTTAGACGTGTTTCGTGAATGAAGACAAACAACACCCAGGAAATTTGAACCGAGATGAGAATTCATTTTATCATTCAGGTAAAATCAATCCACCCGTATTTTAAAAAGATGTATTTTTACTCTATGGTAAGGAAAACGTAAACAATATTTGATTTAAGTCCAGTTAATTAAACTTTAAATTAAGTAATGTTCTTTAATATTTAATTAAACTTTAAATTAAGTAATGTTCTTTAATTAAAATTTAATTAAACTTTAAATTACGTAATGTTATTTAATTTATATTTAATGAAACTTTAAATTAATTAACGTTATTTAATTAATATGTAAAAAAAAAGCGTATTGTAGTTTTGAAAGATATTTTAGGGGTTAATTTTGGACTTGACTGGTCCGTTAATATCAACGAATCAGTAGATTTTACGAATAAGAAAAATGAATTCAAATCAGTCTAAATTTCGTTCAAAATATGACAAAATATTTTGGACTATTAAATTTAATCTATTACCTTGGAATTAAAACTAAAATTAAAACGTCTAAGAAGAGTTTTAATTTTTCTTATGCTTATTAAAATTAGGTATCTCTGTTTTTAACCCCTTTTGCAGGATTGTACATGTATTTTGAACATTCTTTTTTTGTGAATGATAATTAAAAAGTAATTTATCCCAACTCTGGCTAACCGTACGGTGTTTCTTAGACACCATTAAATACGATGTAGCCAGATGAACATCGGAAGCTATATCGCTATACCTACAAACTTCAAGCATTGACCTCTGCAGAATCCAGTTGTTTGATCTGGCTAACGTATAGCATTTCCTGAGCAGATAACATCAACAAGATGCAAAAAAAATTCAGACTACGAACTGTGGACAACAAAATAAAGTCATACGTTTTTGTCTTGTTTTTTGTATAACTCTTATTTTGATTGTATTCCTTGTAAGGTTTATTATTTTTGTCACTTTAAATGTTATTTTTGCGGATATTTGAGTAGACGTCCTGTTTATTTATTATTACAATACTTCATCTCATAAATATAGACAGATCCTAAAGAAGATGGAAGACTACCAAGCACAGTGGTGAAGAGATGGGCACTGATCATTTAAGCATTCTATGCTATACCCCAAACGAATAAGACCAATGTACCGATGATGAGGGGGGATATACTGAAGATGTAGGTATTCATACTTTGGTTAAGAATAATCTTGAACAAAAAATTAATATCTTCTACGAACTGTTCCACTAAAAAGGACTCAAACCTTTCCAAAACAGAAATTATAATCTGGAATTGGGCTCAAAACAGTGATTGCATGTATCCGGAATCGATATTAAAAATAAGGATGCGGATTTAGTAAATACCAAACACTTCAAATACTTCGGTGTATGGATCAATTATAAAACATTCAGTATAAGAGACAAAGAAACTGAGCATGGAATAGGCTGCACTAGAGGTAGTTTCGTCCACCGCCGCAAATTGCTACAAAACCAAAACATTAATCTAAAAACTCTGGCCCCGATCTTAAATATCCTCGTCAAATCAAGACTTTCATATGGATGCCATGCACGATACCAAACTCGTTCAGAAATAGCTGAACTGTTAACTGTATACAACCGCTTTCTCAGATGAATGGTTAAAATGAATTTGAGCGAATAAACCTTAGAGGCTTCAGCAAGTATCATCCTTCTTCGAATCTTGTGGACTGGTGCTACAAAATCACAAAGAACTGTACTAAATAACAGAAACAACATCACCAAAAGCAACAACAACTAAAATGGATATCACATGTAACTCAAATAGAAAATAACGACATAATCAAGATGTTGGCGTTCCACATTCAGTCAATTATGTGCCATGCGTGAGACACGCTTAGGCGATCATGTATCTTTCGATACATGACTGACGTGGCAGATTTTTCCCGCAGTAGATTGCCATTTCTTTCTGCGGTAGACCAGTTGCCATCCAAGGCTATAGAACCCGGTCTGTCCTCTTATTTACCTGGAGGGGGGAGAAGAGGATTCATACCTTTCCCAAGGGTATTAGCACATAAGTGAATGTAATGGATTCGACTGGATTTAGAACTCGGCTCTCCTATTTCTCAATCCTACTTCAAGTAAAAGTTTAGGAAAGAAACCCACTGTAATGACAAAAGTACGCAGGTGTAGGCTTTAAGAAAATTTTATTCAAATGAGAATACAAGGTTCGCATATAGTATCCTTTTATAGTTCTAGTAAACAGAAATAGCTCTCTCAATGAGGAGAGTAAAAAAGCATGGGGAGACCACTCTTCGTTATTCATAACACCCCCATCACTACTGGAAAGGGCGATAACAACGAGTGAACCTGAGAAATCTATTTTTATGAAAAACTGTTTCAAGAGACAGATTTTTTCAATTTCAATCGACGGTAGTACTGGCTGCACAGTCAATGAATGTCGAATGTTTCCTTGTAAGGAAACAGCTAATATTATGATTACCGTTGCTATAGAGCAAGAGCTAGCGAAGACTGATCTGAGTTGAATTTTTTATGAAAGAGCTTGTTAATCAATACACTTCAACTAGCGTTCGACTTTCATGATTTTTGGACGAAGCCAGATTTGGTACAAGACTATACTTTTGAAAAAAGTTTCATTTCGCCACCCAATGACGGCACTAACAAAAAAAAACTATTTGCGCTATTGTTCTTTTTTTTTTAATTTCATTTTGGTCTGTCTTGTTTAAATTTTTTATTACAAAACACGTGTCTTTCTTTCTCTTGCTATAATGGCCATCTTGAAAAAAAAAAACAAGAAAAACGTTGTTATCCTTCGAGAGACATGAGGGAATATTGGCTTTCCTCCATCCAAAAGTTGAAGTCCTTTCTGAGTCCTTCACTTTCTGCTGCATATCCCCGTTACGTTGAATGGCGTCTACCCAAAATGTCCTGCCATTTCGGAGCTAAAATGAATTATTGATAAAGGCACCACGGAATGAGTCTCATTATATACGCAACACCAACTTAGCAAGTGTCTGACGGAAGTGCTCATGTAACTTAAATGTATCTAGCCGGGTGTCTCCGTTTTACTCCCCTTGTCGCCTCGACCCTGAGAAGTTAAGACGGGTAACTGGAGTGCGATGAATTCGATTGTAGTTAGGAGAGAGGGTGAGTTGAATGGCCACAGGGCCACTAATAAGTGACATGTGGAGTATGGAAAAAGTAAAGATCTTACTCCCCGCTCCCATTCAAACAACACAGCGTCAGTACAAACTCCGCCATTTGTAATTTTACTTAACACACTCTTTCGCATTATTCGTTTTTATCTTCTCTTTTCTTTCTTTTTTTCTTTTCTTTCTTTCTTTATCTATTCATATCTTTCGTTCATTGCTTCCTTTCTCTTAAATTAAACTCATCATATTTTTCTTTTTTCCTTTCTAAGTGATGCATTTGTACATAGATTTAAAATCATTTTCTCCCTGTTTAAATATGTTTTTAATGTTGGCCCCGTAATCTGCAATTGTTCTTGAAAATTTAGGATATCAAATTTTGGTCGATCCATTAACTTTCTCTTCGATAAAGAAAAGAGAGAATAAAATGTGTGAAAATGAAACCAAAATTAATTTATCCAAAATTCATAAGTAAAGTACCGTCATTATCAATTGTTGACTATGACTGTTAAATAAGCATCATATATCAGAAGTAAAGAAGTAGCTACCAACAAGCTATGTGGTAATGTGTTGCCGTATAGTGACTTATTCGGAATTATGACAAGTGTGTCTTCGAGAAATGGTTGTGGTTGTATATTCTATATCAGATTTTTTTTTTATTTATAGAGATAAACTTTCTAATTTCTGTAGGCTTTATTTATCTATTGCCTATAGATAGATACAGAAGAAAGTTTGTGTGTGGGTGTGGTCATGCAGTAAGTATTCATTAAAATAAGGTTTGTTTAATTTTTAATTGTATTTTTCTTATTTTTGAATAAGTTGTTGCCCATTAGAATCAAAATTGTGTACAAATTGCATATAGGGGTTACATATATTAAAGAGATATCTTTAGTCAATGCCCGTGGCTACAATGCACCATTTTGCATACTTAGAGGTACAGACATACGCAATTATACTTTTAATATTATATTAGGTAAATTGATTTTATTGTGAGTAGAAATCCAAATTGTATGAAAATACAGTCACTCCTCTCTTAACGACTTACCTGTTTAACGACATCTACTGTTCAGTACGCTACTATAATTGCTACATATAGAAATAAATTAGAAATGGCACAAATGGTGCAAATGTTATATTAACCCTATCTGAAAAAGGTTGGCGCAAACCCATTGTCGCTTAGCATCTAGTTCATTTAGTGACCAGGTCGTTGGAATATAATTCAGTCGTTAAGTGAGGAGGGACTATATTTGTTATATTTGAAGCTGATAGCCACAAACCCGTTGCACGCATGTGTTTGTGTGTCGTGCATGTCGCACCACATTTACTGAATCCATAACAGCAGTAGGTGTGTCTAAGGCAAGATAGACTGAAGAAACTCAACCTTCTTCAGGCTGGTTTTGATTTCAGAGTTTTCCTTCTCATAGACTGGTTGCCGCCTAAAGGTAAGAGATCTCCGTCTACTCTACTGTTTAACCCATGGGTGGAGGAAGATGGATTGATGCTTTTTTTCTGAGGATATTAGTGCTAAGTGAACGAAACAGAATCGAGCGGGAATTGAACTCGGAACACCATTTCCATTACTCTATCCGTGCATTCAACAGGCGTGGTATGCCTGAAATATATATATATATATATATATATATATATATATATATATATATATATATATATATATATATATATATATATATGTGTGTGTGTGTGTGTGTGTGTGTGTGCGCGCGCGCAAATATATATAGAAAAATAGGAAAGAACACGTTAGGTAAATAATCCGAAGTTCTTTAGTATTATTGTTTTTATTTACATTGTCCTGACTGTTGTCCTCATCTTTATTGACATATTCCTTAGAGACACATGGCCCAGTGTATAAAAGCGTTGGTTGATTGACCTAGAAGTGACTTAACCGAAAGAGTTGTGAGTTCTGGCCGCAGCAGAGAGAACAAAAACCTAGAGTGCTGAATTAACTAAAATTGAGATATCCAATGGCATGACAGGTGGATTTAGAATAACATGATAAAGTGTTCGGTTCGAAATTACAAATATCACCTGAAGAAGGTCGGAGCGTATATGGCAATAAAGATGAAGACAACAATCTGAACAATGTAAATAGTTACAATACCTCATTTCAGAAATATAGACAGATCCTGAAGAAGGCCGGAGCGTACAACAGCCGAAACGTCGTGAATATGGCAATAAAGATGAACACAACAGTTTGAACAATGTAAATAGTTACAATATCTCATCTCAGAAAATAGTTACACTACCGCAAATAGACACAATACCTCATCTCAGAAAATCACAGCTTGTGTAAATGAACAGCAGAACAGGCAGTGTGAAGGATAGTAGAAAAACAAATATTGCTCAGAGCTACAATGGATAGGAAGTTGTGGAGAGTCATGATCAACCTACCTTACAGGCTTGTGTAAATGAACGGCAGAACAGGTATTGTGAAGGATAGTAGAAAAACAAATATTGCTCAGAGCTACAATGGATAGGAAGTTGTGGAGAGTCATGATCAACCTAACTTACACAGTTGTGTAAATAAACGGCAGAACAGGAAGTAGGAAGGATAATATAAAAACAAATATTACTAAGAGATGCAATGGATAGGAAGTTATGGAGACCCATGATCGCCCACCCCACATAAAAGAAGAAATAATCTTATATCTTGTAATTTATTTTCTGCATATTCAATTGCTTCCAACCTCTCTAAATGAACGTAAATCTACAAAAAAAATCTGTCTCCTGTAGACACTTGAAAACTGCATTTTTATGCTTAGTTAATCCTTTGCCTTTCCATAATTGTAATGATAATTCTTCTGAAGTATTTTATTTAAGAAACCTTTTTCCTGATATCTACTTAATCGAGACTGAGGCTAAAATTGTCATCTGAAAGACAAAGCACAACACCGATGAAGATGTGTCTTTCCTGAAGATTCCAATTTGGATGCATCAGCATTCGCTATTGGGTCACTTTCATGCATTTGTTTTAATGATCTGAGAACTTGATAAAATTGACTTTATCCATATTCTTATGCGTGAAGCCCTACATTAAAGTCGAACCTGTGTTACGTTTTCCCTCGAGGGTAACTAAATAAATACTAACATCAGAGACTTCGTTTATTATTTTTTAAATGTGCAAAAGTAAAAATAAAAAGTGTGAAAATAAGATACAATGGACAAAATGAAAATGGAAACTCGAAGTGGGACACACTAAGAGAAGCTTTGGGGACATCAGCAAATGAGATTATTCCAAAGGAAAATAGATGAAGAAGAAAAGAATGAATGGATGACAGATAAGATTCTGGACATGATGGAAAGAAGAACAAACAATGCCAATACACGGAACAGAATATAGAACACTACACAAATAAATAAGGAATAAACGCAGAGAGGCTAAAGAGGAATGACTCAACGAAAAATGTGCAGAAATAGAAAGAATGAGTATCACAGATGAAGCAGATGTGCATAAAAAATAAGAGAACAGAACAAAAGACATGCTCATCAACAGGCTGCATAAAATCCAAGGACGTAACGATGATATTAGAGAAAGAAAAAATACTTCAGAGATGGCACGGATATCGGAGAAGTCTTTCACGATGAAAATGAACAACCGGCAATACATTGAAATATCAATTGAGCGAAAATATTAAAAACTGAAGTGGAATCTGCACAGGCCAAATTGAACAGAAACAAAACGGTAGGGCCAGACAGAATTGTAATAGAGGTGTTGGTCGCCTTAGATGATTTCGGCATAGACAAGATCACAGGAATAATAAATTAAATTTACAACATCGGCGACATGCAGATGACCTAAGAAGATATATTTTCATAGTACTTCCTAGAAACCACAAACGAATGTCAACTCCATCGGACAATCAACTTAATAATATAACAAAACTCATCATCGAAATTCTGATGAATAGAGCACGCAGCAGGATAAGACTAAAAATAGGAGAAGAACAGTACGGGTTCGTCAAAGACACCGGAACAAGGAAGGCGATATTTATGCTTAGAATGTTATCAGAAAGAGCAATACAAATGCAGAAGGGCGTATACCTGAGTTTTAGAGATTATGCAAGTACGTTCGATAAAGTACCCCACTAAAAAATTGTTAGAACTGGTCAGCAATCTTGACATATTTGGGAAGGATATTAGAATAATCAAGAACCTATACTGGTTGCAAATTGCCTGCATACGGATAGAAAACGAATTCAGCAAATATACAAAAATAAAAATTTAGTGTAAGACAAGGATGTGCCTTCTCACTGGACTTATTTAACTTATTCAGCGAGGCAATTCTGAATGAATTAGATGTCCTACCAGGATTCATTATTGGCGGGTACAATCTTAACAATATGCAGATAACAGTGTTGAAAGCAGGCACAGAAAGAAAACTACAAAAACTCCTACAGATGGTAATGCAAGAAAGGTCCATACATAAACTGCATGAAGACAGAATGCATGGTTGCTAGCAAAAGGATGAGCCCCAAATGCAAATTACAAATCGGAGATACCAAAATCTAAGAAGTACAAATAATTAAATATCTGGGGAGTGTTCTAACAAAGGACGGGAAGTACGACACTGAAATCCGAAGATACATTGGGATAGCCAAAGATGCCTTCCAAAAGGTAAGCAGTGTATTAAGAGACGGAAATACTTTGTTAGAAACAAAGAAAAGACTACTGGATTGTTACGTGACATATGTCCAGCTATATGACAGTGAATAGTGGACAATCTCCTCAGAGATGCGGAAGGGACTTGAAGCAACAGAAATGTGGTTCTACAGAAGGATACTGAGGATACCATGGCCCAAACATATGAGCCACAACGAGAAAATGGCGACAAAAAGCAAATATACTTAAGAGACAGCTGAAATTTCTGGGGCACATGAGAAAGGAGGGCTTGACAAACCTGATACTCACAGGACAGATTAAGGGTAAGAGGCACAAATGAAAACAAACGCATAACGAACTTGATAAGCTTAAGTAAATGGATGGGTAAAACAGGGTTTATGAGAACTAGCAAAAAGACAAAAATTATTAAGAGCTACGAAGCCAGGAAACCAAACGATTTCTTTCTTATCGAATATAAGTGTGATGTGATGTGTTTTAATATCACTGTTAACGCGTGTACAGTCGATATAAGAGTCTTCTTTGAATTAAAATAGAACAGTTTAGAACTTTCCATTTTTCCCTATGAAACAACTATGATTGTTACTAATTCGCATTTTTCTAGGACCCACACAACAATTAAGCAATTATTTTAATTTTAATATATTTTCTCTTTATACGTTATTTCCATAGATACAAATATTTAAGTAAATGCCCTGTGTGTAATAAACAGCATTAACAACATTTACTGCCCTAAAGCTCCGAGAAATCTCATAGAAAATATGTTCGACAGGAATCGAACCTGTATCTTACACGTCATAGCGCCAGACGTAGTATACATTCAGGCCGATAAATGTTGTTCATACTGTTTATTCTAAACATAGCATTTAATTAAATATTTATAAAAATAACATATAAACAGAAAATATATTAAAATAATTAGTATAATAATATTAGTCCATTTCATAATATATGATATTATTTGTTTACGTGAAGATAGGCTTCGAGCAGATATAGGCGTTCGAGAAAAATCATGGGAAATTTCTAGTTTAAAAACAGTAATTTGATTTTGCTAACCAGACGCTTCCTCTATAGCTAAAGGGTATAGCACGTCAGGCTATATGATGTTTCCGTGTAGGATACAGGTTCGATTCCTGTCGGAGGATACATATTTTCTATGACATTTCTCGGACATTCAGGCCGGTTAATGTAGTTAATACTGTTTATTATGAGACAGAGCATTTACTTAAATATTTGTATGTATGAAAATAACGTATAAACAGAAAATATATTAATATATATATATATAGAGAGAGAGAGAGAGCGAGGGAGATGTATACAGATATATATGTGCGTTTGTGTGTATATATATATATAGAGAGAGAGATATGTATACAGATATATATATATATATGTGTGTGTGTGTATATATATATATATATATATATATATATATATATATATATATATATATAGAGAGAGAGAGAGAGAGAGAGAGAGAGAGAGAGAGAGAGAGATCCTAAAGCAATTAATGTAAACTCGAAACGACCGGTGTCGCTGGAAATAAAACTTGACGCAGGTGAATAAAGGCAATAAAAACTTTCCACTGACAAAAAGAAACTGTAAAAAAGACATTTCTTAGTTATAAATTTCATTTGTTTCACCTTGATACGAGGAGCAAATAGGTGCAACGAATTTAATTATCCTTTCTTTCATTAAGCAGATTAACTCGCCATCCGTAACGAGGAATGCTTTTACTGCCATTATAAAAAAATCTTGAACGCTCTTACCCGGTGGAGACAAGTATTTCAGCCAGTATTCAACATTTTTCATTAAATACTAACTTAAAAGCCGTACTCGATGCAGACATTTAAGCTAGCTCCTGTGGAGAGCCAATTAAAGGGACCATCTTAGAAAGCAGCAATGATAATTTTTTAAAAATAACTTTGAATTCCTCAATTCCCCCCATGGAACTTCAAAACCTCACTTTAACTCTGATTCAGACCATAACTCCAATTCCAGCCAAAAGTTCCGATTTGAACCAAAGTTCCAATTCAGGACGAAAACTGAGTTCTTCAAATCACAAACTCCATGGAACTTCAAAACCTCACTTTAACTCTGATTCGGGCTATAAGTCCAATTCCGGCCAAAAGACCGATTTGGACCAAAGTTCCAATTCAAGACGAAAATTGAGTTCTTCAAATCACAAACTCCGTAGAGATTCAATCGAGTTGAGGCCTTCAAATCACAAACTCTGCGGAACTTCAAACGGGATCATCCTGATTCCAAAAAAGAAAAAAGAAAAAGTATATTATGTCCTTGTAGAGTAAATGTGGCCTGTGTTAGAGGGGTTTCTGTCACACGGTCAGACGGATAGAATTTGCCGTTTATTTATTTAGATTGTAGAACCTTTGTCTTATGGGAGTGCAATAGTCGTATTTAATCATGAAATGTTTCCCTGTATACAAAGCCTGGTGCGTCGAGGTAACAATGGTTGCAATACTTCGAATGACGCTCTCATGAAATCACTGGAAATGTGAACGACGGTATTGTAGCATAAGTAGAACTCTACCTAGAGGCATATGTGGCCATAGTACTTTTACAAACAAACGATTTCCGACAGTCCCTGTTGATACCCTTGGGTCCACATCTGCTCTGATTTCGGTCGCGGACGATGTGCAGTCTTCCACTGTTGCTGAGGCAATCTTGGTTGTGTCTTACAAATCACAAACTCTGCAGAAATTCAAAACCTCACGTCACGAAATCTCTCACTTTAATTCTGATTCGGGCTATAAGTCCAATTCCGGCCCAAAGTCCAATTCCGGCCCAAACTCCGATACCGTCCCAAAGTCCGATTCCGGCCCAAAGTCCAATTCCGTCCCAAAGTCCGATTCTGGCCCAAAGTACGATTCCGGCCCAAAGTACAATTCCGGCCCAAAGTACAATTCCAGCCCAAAGTACAATTCCGGTCCAAAGTACAATTCCGGTCCAAAGTCCGATTCCGGCCCAAAGTCCAGTTTCGGCCCAAAGTCCAATTCCGGCTCAAAGTCCAATTCCGACCCAAAGTTCAATTCCGGCCAAAAGATCGATTTTGGCCGAAATTCCAGTTCAGGGCAAAAATTGAGTCCTGCAAATCACAAACACGTCATGGAAATTCTCACTTTAACTCTGATTCCTTGGCATTTTGAAAAAATAAAACTGATTTCCTCAATTCCCAATGTTTTGGGGATATTTTAAGCTTTTTAAAACAATTTATTTTAAATTCACAATGTTTTTGTATTACTTTAAACTCAATATAAAATAAAAATCACTAAAAAAAAAATTTCATTTGTCTTAAAATTTGAATTTTTAACTGTTCCCTCCTCATCCAGACACAAATCTCAATGCTGAATGTTCAAGCTCCAAATGAAGGGCAAGAATTATATCAGAAATTTCGAAATCAGTCGTATTGACCGGCTAAGAAACAGAAGACAACAGCGAAAAGCGTCAGCAAATATTCCTGTTGCTATGTCCCGAGATCTTCGTTGTTGCAGAATATGTGGACTTCTCTGCTGGTCACTAGCAGGACTGAAGTGTCACATACAACACAACCATAAAAACTGAATAAAGCTGTCGGATCCTGATGCGTAGAAATCAACGCGAAAGTCCATCATGTATCGGATTTTATTGAAACTTTCAAGACTTATTCAGAAATTAATATTATTTTTAAATATTTCTTTTTCAGGAAATCTTCGTAAAAATATTGCTACTTCCCACTCATTTAATTTTATGAAAATTCAAGAAATTTTCCTTTAGATTCTTAGATATAAGGACAAGTCCTCGGAGAATTTACATCATTAAATATTTTTAATCAAACAGGGCCCCCAGTTACAGAAAATCTCCTCTAAATCGTAAAATATTTTTAAAAACTGCAATAAAACTAAGACATTATTCAATTAGAAAAGCTTTTAATTGCTATTATGAACAAAATATATTACATAAATTGTCGTCTTAAGAAAATAAATATTTCAATGAATAATTAATTTTTACACGAATTATTTTCATTTTTTATATTTTAATCAGAATAATTCATAAAATGTTAAATCTTTTAAAATTATGTATTAACTTATAAAAGTTAGGAGATATTGTTATTAAATTAAAACTGTATTTACAAATTATAATTGGAAAGTGCACTACAATACAACGACCCCTGTACTTTAAAATATTTTTGAATTTATTTTGTGTATATATACGTGTTGATTGTTGTAAATACGCGTCCATATATGACATTATCAACAAGTAAGAACGATAGCAATAGTAAACTTTAAATTCATTGATAGTTTTTTTAACAAGTATTTCGTAAGTAAGACAATAAAGCCTGAGAACCTGAAATTCAATAAAATATTAAAATGCTTAAAATATATAAAATTTTTAAGATTACTGGGTAATTAAAACTTATTTTTAAAAAAAGGTGTTTGTCAAGTTATTTTATTTAAATAGTCTCTTTCTTACTTAAATTTGCAAAGTATCTGGGAGTCAAGATACCATTCACCACGTTAGAAAACACCCACCTCCGTGTTAAAAAAATGCTTTTCTGCAATATTTTACGAATATTACTTATAGTTACAAGTAATATTCGCTTCGTTTCAGTTTATTTAAACTTTAAATCGGCTAATCTTTCTCAAATACCGCTTGAAAAAACTATATTTTATTTTTGAATGACGTTTTAATAAAGAGTATTATGTTACGTTGACAGATTTGTCAATATGGACGATTTTATAGATTTTACTGATATTCAAAAAAAAATGATTGCAATCAATTTGAATTCGGTTTTAAATACATCAAAGTACTTTTGCTTATTCGAAATATTAAATTTAATCTATTAGCTTGTTAGAAAAACTAAAACTAAAGCTTCTAGAAAGATTTTTTAAAACCTTAGCTGTCGCTTTTATTTTTGGTGGGGGTACCTAGATTTAGAGGGAAAATTGTTTCAGCACGTGCAAATATTTGTTTGGTTCGCTATTAATTAAAAAAACAAACTGTATTCTAAAAGCCGAACATTTGCAAGTATTAATTGTTGCTATAAAAGCAAATCTATATAACAGAAATTTAGGTATGTTCACTGATTTGCTAAAAAATTAGCATACAGTGATGAAAAAAATGCCGCAAACTTAATAAAAATAAAGTTTAATCGGCAAAATCTTAATGTTATAAGGAAATACCGAAGGATTTTTTTTTATTAAATTATATTTTTTATTCCTTTTAGAACTTTCGAAATTTTGGTTAAAAATCTTGTTTGTTTTTCTGCGTCAGCACGGTGACCAAAAGTTAATAAATGTTTTTTTGTAAAGTTGTACTTTTTCATTGTACGAGTCAGTCAAGGATGTGAGGGTGCTGGCTGGGTGTGTTTAAGATCACTTCACATAACTGCATTTGGCAAAGAATAGCAGGAAGAGACATCCCATTTTGGTCGTCAGGTCAATCCAGTAAATTAAATATATTCAGTATCTGGAAAAAAAAATAACTGGGGCTTTATGAAAAAATTCTTCGAAAAATGGAGGCATGAATCATTGGTCGTGTCGAAATGGTTATATATTGATTTGGATTAAGATGCGGTATTTTTTGCTTAAAGTTATATGTTTTCAGATTGTCTAAATTCCGGGGAAAATATGGAAAAGAAATCTTTACAAAGGATTGACTTCATAATTAGATAGATAGATAGATAGATAGATAGATAGATAGATAGATAGATAGATAGATAGATAAGAATAGCCTGTGATAGATAACAGGTAGATAAGAATAGACGTAGATAGATAGATAGATAGATAGATAGATAGATAGATAGATAGATAGATAAGAACAGACATAGATAGATAGATAAAGAACATAGATAGATAGATATGAACAGACATAGATAGATAGATAAAGAACATAGATAGATAGATATGAACAGACATAGATAGATAGATAGATAGATAGATAGATAGATAGATAGATAGATAGATAGATAGATAGATACGAAAACTACGAAAGGAAAATATTTTCTCAAACTCACAAGTTCGGAAAATCTCTAAAATAACTGTTGAACAAATAAACAGTCAAAAGTTGCAAAATCCTTATTTGCAAATAAAAATGCGTAACTCGTAAACAATCTATCAAGTATAAAAGAATCTAGTATATACCTTGAAGTCTTCAGTTTGGGACTGGAATTTGCGGCCCAAATTGA
The DNA here is from genome assembly GCA_964036315.1 of Acanthosepion esculentum. Classification (NCBI taxonomy): domain Eukaryota; kingdom Metazoa; phylum Mollusca; class Cephalopoda; order Sepiida; family Sepiidae; genus Acanthosepion; species Acanthosepion esculentum. The sequence goes on along the minus strand of OZ038486.1, from coordinate 95,494,809 downwards.
AAAAAATGGTTGTCATAGATACAATTATAAAAAAAAAATACATATTTGAAATTTTTTTCTTTTGTTTTTGTTATGTCGGTTTCTTCATTTTCAGATATCGCGTTTTAAAATGTTCACGTGACTGTCCGTATCTTCGGGTTCTTCTCGTTTATTGCTTTTTTTAACGTGCCATTTATCCGATAAGAGCTCAGTTAATTTATATATCATCAGCAACACAATTTTAAAAGAAAAGAAATTCAAAAGAAAACTCCGAATTCAAAATCGTTTACGCGTGGGTCTAGTAACTCCACCCCGTAAACTAGCTACAGAACCGAGAGAAACACCTACTATAGGTGACTGCGGCTCGGTATTCCATTCTACTGGGTTAACAGACATATAAAAGTTTAAAGACTTTATCAATAAAAATTTTTCGACTGTAACCGGAATTTTTAAAATGTCAAATTATTTTGTAAAATATTCTTTGATTTTGTTTGCCTTTTGCTTTGAGGTCAACTCTATTTTGTCGCGTTTTCGTCCATTTTTAACATATAAATAATCGTAACTAATTAAATATTATTTCGTCTCTCTACAGTATCATCTCATACTAAATCCCCAGACGATAATAAATCATTTGCCAAGTTAACGTCCTTGTCTTTTTGGTGTATATATTCAAATCGACGAAGCAACAGCGCCCCTTGCTCGGTCCGTTACCCAAGCGTCCATACGGTTGTTCGTTCAGTTGTCAGCAAGGACATAAATCAGTAGCAGACAGCAAAAAGCAATGAAAATGTTGTCATCGAAAATGACTTTAAACAACTTACCTGGTAACCTGAGTTCATATCTACACCCTCTACTCTTGTTGGTCCATTGTGAAAAAAAAGATTCGCAAGCCCGTAATATCCGGATACGCTACGCCTAGTACAGTTTACCGTCTCATCAATCATTGTCGAAAAAACACGAAGGAGTTCCTTAACGCCTGAAAAACAGGAGAAAAATGTCAAATCATATTCAGCGTTTGTTATACTGACATTAAACACCTAAAATGGACGATGCTCATGAATTATTTGATGATATTCAATTTGGATAAACGACTTGTTGTTTATAAACAGAATATGCACACATTAAGAAGTGCTGAAAAGTTTTGACTCGACCAAGAAGAGATTTTTGTTTTTTATTTATTTTAATGGTTTGCTATTTTTCGGATTTTGGGAAGTCCGTAGGATCGAGTAATTTTGCACACATCATCGAATATATCGTAGTCAAATGCATACTAATTATAAACAAGATGAAAATATACTAAAAAAAATAGTAAATACTAATATATTTACAACAGATCATAGCAAAAAAATTAAGTTAATCAAATATAACACTAAATCTAGTATATCCAACTCAATTATTCGCAATGATTCTTTTCCCACCCCCTGTTAGCGATTTGCAAAAAACCAACATAGTTTACAGATTCAAGTGCTCTTTGGGAGATTGTATCTCCAATGCATTAAAAAATATTCATGTTGGTCACACCACAAACTCGCTTTCACGCCGCTTGACTCTACATTTGAATGATAACTCTAACATTTTAGGCATTTAAAACAACATGCCCGGCTGCATACACAACTCCGGAAAATCCTCGTTGAAAACACAACTATACTTAAACATGAAAACAATAAACAAAAACTGAAAATTCTTGAAGCTATATACATAAAACAGTTGAAACCTAACCTGAACAAAATAAACTATGAAATCTCCACAAATATTCTTAAATGCCTATAATTGATAACAGAAGCCATTGGTTTATACCAACGGCTTCCCATACTTAATACTTCTTGCTTTCATTCTCGCGTGGTCATGTGTGACGTCATGAGCTACGATGCGTTTTTTGCTTCCGCGTCTCGTATACACGAGTTTGTCGTTGCTTGGAAATCTTTTATGCAACAAAAACAGACTATCATTATTGTTTCGTCCGTGTGTTGTTTCATATATTGAAATGTAAGTGCCATCTTTGATAATGGCTTATGTAAGCCGAAAGCTTAGATAGGATTAAAAAAATATGTATCAATATGGTGATTTCCTCTCGTCTTTCAATGATAATGTTATTAAGCTTATCAGACAACATGAAAGGAATTTACTTAAAATTATTATTTAATGAAACATGCATCAATATAGATAGATATATAGATAGGTAGATAATGTAAATCTATTTAAACTCGGTGAGTGAAAAAACCTGGATACCATAATTTTCCAATAAATTGGTATCCGAGAAAAAATGGAAAAAGAAAGAAAGCACCAGAAACGCCCAAACAGGGCGAATGAAATCGTCCAGCAACTTAAATTTCTGGTACAAAGAAAAAAAAAACAGCGAGTAATAAGTTAAAACGAAGAGTACCCCAAGCAGAGCAAAAGTAAAATAAATAAATCCTACGTACTACCTACCTTTGTTTATATATATATATGTGTGTGTGTGTGTGTGTGTGTGTGTGTGTGTGTGTGTGTGTGTGTGTGTGTGTGTGTGTTGAGTACAAGAGAGATAGGGAAAGCCAGCAAGAAACTATGTATGTACAGTTAAGGATCAATTCTAAGTTACAATCAAGGTATGAACTGGTCCCCCATTATGTGACCACATTAGTTTCTATACGTTTATATTCCAGAGAAGGTAAATAAGTCTAAAAGACATAGCTGTGTAGCTAATCAGTATTTCATTGATTGATTCGTTTTCTACGGCATATCCAACCCTTTGCAGGTTATTTAAAGCCAGAAAATATTTTTTTAGAGTGGTCATTTTTGGGTGGGGGGATAATAATGTTTTAGTCATACCAGTCTTACTAATTAACCCATAGCTGGGAGGAAAAGAGGTAGATTGATATATTTCCCAAGGGCATTTGAGCGTAATTGAATATAATGAACGCAACTGAAATTGGAACTCAGCTCTCCGATGTCATTATCCGTTATGCCACCCGCACACCCAAGCTTACAGTGCTTGGTATTCCCAAGCGGTTATCCATCTCGTTACTGACCAAGATCGACGTTTCTCAAATTCGTTGATCGTACGAGAACCGGTGTTTCAACGTGATACTGTCTTAAATCCCAAAGAGGATGAAAAAGAGTTTGCGTATGTATATATTGAAAAAGAATAATCACTAATATCGCCTTGGTTTTCCTCACATTTCCACAACTACCCGGGGTGTTAATCTAGAAGGTTGAAGGCCATTTAGTTGATTCTCGGGTGGCACGCTTCCCACTGCGAACCTCAAAATTGACAATCACTCAAACACATTGCACCCCGCTACGTTTTCTCACTCTTCCTTCATATGCTACTCACTCGGGAATGTTTTGACTTTCCTACACAATAGAACGGACCCCAGTCCTATTTCTGAAATGGTACAAAAGTCATTTCAGGAAAGAAATTGACCTCCGTTGTCTATTAATTGCAACGTTACAGTCAGTATTAAGGAGAAAAGCTTTCCAATTTGTCATATGATCGCCATAAAATATGAAAATCTGTGGCTATTTTAATTCAGTTCTTGAGTCCAAACAGATGTTACCAAAGCCTGAATTCTGATGTGGCTAGTGTTATACTTTTAAGACTTGCAATAACATACTCCACTAGCTATGGGTTAAATAGCAGACCTAACTGAGCTCTCTTATCTTGAGGAGACAGCCAGACTATGAGACGGAAAGCTCTGAATTCAAGACCAGTCCGGTGTTGGATGTGTTTCGTCAGACAATCTTGCCCTAGACATACCACTGCTGATATGACACTGCATGTGTTGTTTCTACGTCTCTACTGCGGAACGGGACTTATGATGAACCGTTTACAGGATCATATTTTCACACAGCTTTTAAATTTGGGACATATTCTTGTTTTATATAATAAAATTATGTAAGATAAAAATAATGTAAATAGTTCATCTTTTACACTGTACGATGAATTAATACAGCCTAAAACATGAATGTTTAGCATATGTATTCATAGAGATTACGCATAAATTTCACCAGTATTATCTATTTAATTTTATATTATATTTTTCTTTAAATCCCGAATAAATCATTGTATATCGGGATCGAAGTTATGAATAAACCGTTCAAATATACAGCATCTTATTAACTGGAAAAATATAATAAAAAATTAAATAGGCAGACATTGTATGTTGAATTTAAAGTCATCTTGTTGTTTATAGAAGTTTATGTTTTTTACTAAGTTACACCCTTGTGCAAATTAATTGAAGCAAAACAAATAATTCCCTTATTATTTACTTTTTTTCGTATTTTTCCAATAAAACATGACCCAGTGCATACGTTAGTACTTCATATGTCCATTCCACAAAGTCGTTCCTTGCAGATTGATCACAGATTCTCGAGTGGATTTAAATCAGGAGAGTTTCCGGGCCAGTCTATAGTACTTCGATTTGCTCACTGGAAAGGTTTGCCAGCGTGTTCGTGCAGCGTTACAATTTTCGTACGCTTCCTTGGACAATCGCAGTAGGACAACTAATCGACAGTCGATACAACAGTGTCCGGTCATGAAGAAAATCTGATGCAATCACGGATGACGCAATATTTTTCAAGGCCAAACAAATTTCATCACACACCCCGAAAATAGATTCATATTACCGCACACTACTACAAATGACCTAATGTGAGGAAAAATAGAAATCGATTCCACCCTGTCACTCCAGGGGGTCTAAAACTGACGGTATGGTGAAAGAAAGGAAACTAAAGCGGTTGTTTCAATTAATTTGCATAAGGGGGATAGTCAAGTCTTTCTCAAAGTCGTCTAGTTCTTTGTGTTGCGGGGACATTTCTCCTCGAGTAAGTTATTTGTCTTAAGTTCTTGGTTTAGAAATATATGTGATTTACATCTCATTCTTTTTATGAAACTTTCTATTTTTTCCATTAATTTAAACTTGTATGTGAATGGTGATGGGGTAGGTATGCTGTTTTATGTCGATGATGATTCACAAATGTAACGAAAATGCTCTGCTGTTTATCAAGAGTTAAATTTGATAAAGTATAGTTTTAAGGTATGTTATAGTTGTAGATTAAAGGGATAGAGCGTATGTAACATAAAATTACATAAACAACGAGATGCCTTCCAAAAAGAAGATATAACTAAAATAAACAATTCAACAAACGTATTTATTGCAGCAGACAAAACTAGAACTTTTTTTATGAACTAAGCCCGCCCCCTACACACAATAAATTACTCAAGGTCAACATAACTAAAACATAAAAACAAGCAACAAATGCAAGAGAACATGATATAAATAAGGAAACTAAAAAAAATCTCAAAAAAATTAGGCACAGGCAACCGAATAAATTGCATCGCTAAGGCGCAAGCATTTATCGCACTAAAAGACCACAAGGATAATTTTAGAACCAACCTAACATGTAGACTCATAAACCTGACCAAAAATGAACTCGGAAAAAGAATTAAAACGATACTAGCATGAATTAATTCAGAGCTAAGGAAGAAGTTAGGAGTAAATCAATGAAAAAACACAAAAACAAATATAGACTGGTTACGCAACCTAAAAAAACAAACATAATTGCCAATTTATACAACTAAATATAAAAGAATTCTACCCTTATATGAAAGACATCATGCTAGATAAGTCCTTCTGCTTAGCTAAAGAACAAATAAAATAAACACAAATAAAATAGAAATCAATAAACACTCCCAAAAATCACTACTATACGACAATGAAGACGCATGGATAAAGAAAGAAGGGACATTTAACACGACAATGTGAAGCTTTGACGGTGCAACGACCTGCGAACTCATGGGTATATACAGGGTGTCCATAAAGTTCATGTGCACTTTAAAAATTTATAACTTTATTTGTATTTGCGATAGAAATAATTTGTAAAAAGGATTAGAAAGAAGTAAATCTGTATTTTTTAAGGTTTTATTGAAATTTTATTTAAGTTTCCACAGGTCCTCCATCATTATCAATACAAAGGGTAATACGATTTTGCAGTTCACGAAAAACATTAGCTATACTTAAAACTAGGTACATTAAACTTTATAACATTTTTTACAGATTATTTTTATCGCAAATACAAATAAAGTTATAATTTTTTTAAGTGCACACGAACTTTATGGACACCCTGTAGTTACTACACGATCTAAGTAAAATAATTGATAGAAATGTTACAGGACTCTACAGGGACGACGGTCTCATAATCCTAAGGAACTTTAACAAACAAAACACGGACAAAACTAGAAAAACAGTCATAAAGATATTCCAAAATATGGGATTCAACATAGACATAAAACCTACCCTAAACGAAATAGATTTTTCTAGATGTCACCTTCAACCCAAGAAAAGGGACATATACAGAGTGCTAAGATAAATTGTCGTCTAAACTAAGCAAAATGGAAAATGGAAAATAACACTGGCATCATTTTAACAGATAAATCTACCATAATAACACAAAAATATCTAAATTTATTCAATAAAATCGCTATTGGCATCAACCACGGCCTCCAGACCAGTTCGAAAGCTGCATCTCTTCTGGAAGCTCTCCTTGTTTAACTTGGTGAATTCTGCCATAATCCTTGCCATCAGTTCATCCTTGAGGTTAAAGGAGTGTTGTTGGGCTCTCGCTCAACTTCGCCTCACACATAATAATCAAGGGGCTTGCAAGTCTGGGGATTTAGGTGGTCAGATGTAAGGGGTGGTGTGGTCGCAGAAATTGTCTGACAGCCATGACTGGGTTCTCCTACTTGTGTAGCATGGTTCAGAGTCCTGTTGCCATAAATTGGGTCTTCCAGCAGCCATCATCTTGACTCAGAGCAGCACTACCTCCTCAATGCACTTGATATAGGTCTCCTTGTTGAGTCTGAGGGCCTCACCAACAAATTCCGCAGTTCTTTTCTTATCAGAACGATCAGAATGAGTTTTCCGAGCTGACCTACCTTCGTGATCACCATTAGACTCATCCAACTCTTTTCGAATCCTCTGCACACTTCTCAGATTGACACCCACACACTCTGAAATGTTCGTACTAGAGCTTCCGGCGCGAACGCCAAGCAGTAGAGCATGCCGTCTCAAGATTTCTGGTGGAATTAATTGCGTCATGGTGATCTTGTCCCCCGGGACGATGTCCAAATGACCCTTCTATAATGTGCAGTGGACAAAGTCAACAACAAACACCGTGCATGCCGAAATTATAAATATAAAATGGTGACAACTTACCCATCGCACAGTGTAAACTATACAGAAAATCCAATGATAAACCACTGTATACACACACATCTTCCAACCACCCGCTATCTATAATCAAGCAAATGTCACAATCAATTAACCGCAGGCTTTTCGACAATTCTTCGCGTGAAACCATATTCAACGAAGCTAAAAAAAAGTCTATGAAACAGCCCTAAAAGATAGTGCATTCCCGGCAACACTCACATACATACTAAACGACACAAAAAAAAGCCAACAGGAAAAGAAACATCATATGGTTCAATCCACCATACAACAAAAACGTAAAAACAAACGTAGCAAAAATATTTGTTAAACTCATGCACAAACGCTTCCTCGCATCAAGCATTCTCCACAATATATTTTTAAAAACCACAGTAAAAATCAACTACAGTGCTGTTCGATAAAAGTGACTCACCTGATTTTTTTACTAAATGTTCTTTTCTCCGATGATCTAAAGCGATCTAAAATCCGAAGAAGAAGCTTTGAAAGCTCTTTGAATTTAGCAGTAAGTACTGTCAAGCATCCGTTCAGTATAATGTTCTGGGGATGCTTTACTTTTCATGGAACTGGTTTCTTAAAACCTATTGAAAAGACCCTCATGAGCGAGCAGTACAAGAGAATTTTAGAGTCTTGTCTGCTCCCTTCTGCTGAAAGGGTGCAAATCGACCCCACCAAGCTCATTTTCATGCAGGATAATGCTCCCTGTCACAAATCAAAATTGATGAAGGAATACTTTGATGAGAAGCAGGTGCGTGTTATGATATGGCCGCCCCAATCTCCTGACCTCAACCCCATAGAAAACTTATGGAGCATTATAAAGTACAGGCTCTCGAGAAAGCAGTTGAGCAACAAAGAGGATTTGATTGTGAATTTCATATCCGAATGGAATTCAATGCTTGTAGAGAAGATGCCAAAAAGTCAATGCCAAAAAGGGTTGAAAAGGTTATTCAAAATAAAGAAGGACCCATAGATTATTAAATATTTCGAACTATATTACCTATTATAAATAAATTATACCTCCATTATTCTTTATTTAAAGCTGTTCGGTTATGTTTCTATTGATTACTAGTTGCAGGAAATAAGTGAGTCACTTTTTTTGCACAGATTTTTTCCCTAAATCTCATTTATATCCAAAATTATAATTATCAATAGAATACCTTAGGGTGAGTAAACTTTTCTACTAGGTTGTCGGGAAGGGGTCTTTATATTAATAAGTTTAAAAAATTAGTTTGACCCCAAAAACAATAGGCGAAAAAAATTTTAAGTAAAAAAAAACAGGTGAGTGACTTTTATCGAACAGCACTGTACAGTTGCACCTAGAACAACACAATTAACAAAAAAGCACAACAGGAAAGCAATAAACAAACCACTAGAACAAATTAAACCCACGTGAAACTGTAGAATAAAGAACGAATGTTCCTTAAATGGCATTTGCTTGGAGAACAATGTAATATACCAAGCACTGTAAAATCTGCAGATAAAGAAGATAAAATATACATAAGAATAACTGAAGGACCCTGGGAAAAAAAGAAACTATGCAAAGAAAACATCCTTTACAAATAGTAAATACGCGAACAGCACAATGCTTTCTAAACATATCTAGATTAAAAGCAAAAAACAAATCACACCTAAAATATCCTGGATAATAAGGAAAAGAACATCAGCCTACAACAATGAATCCAAAAACTGTAAAATCTGCCTTGAGGAAAAAATAGCTATAATTAATTTATTAATTAATTAATCGCAGACCAAAACAAACAACTAATAAACGATCAGTACTCATCTCAAAATGCAGACATTTACTATGTCACTTAAAAATCGAAAACTGAAAATGAACAAGAATAAATAAAAATAAAAAAAAACTACTAAAATAAATTAAACCAAACAAATAAATAAGTAAATAAACTAAGCATATAATAAACAAATTAACAAACCAGCTACAGCAAAATAACCATTAAAATAATACAATAGACTATCCACAATGGAATAGAATACTCATAATGCATTACGAGAAATGTATATATATACATCACTAATGTATATATAAATATTCAAGCAAAAACAAAACGCACATGGCCTGACGATTGCGTTCAGCATGAACAAAACTATGATTTCTGGGTGTTGACTTCAATGTCCAATTTATATTTACATACGCCTTATCCCTGATATTGAGTACCCATTTAACTATATTTTATCAAACACACACGCGCGCGCGCACACACACTCACACACACACACACATACACACACACACACACACACACATATATATATATATATTGTTTCATTAAATAATATAGACAAGTTTTGTCTGTTTTATGTAAATTCTTTTCACATCGTCTGATAAGCTTAACAACATTATCATTAAAAGAAGAAAGAAAATCACAATATTGATACATATTTTTTAATCCTATCTAAGCTTTCGGTTTACATAAGCCATTATCAAAGATGACAATAACATTACAATATATTAAACAATACACGAACAAAACAATAATGATAGTCTGTTTTTTGTTTACATTTTTTTATCTCACCGTGGGGCAGTGGTTACTGAACTAGTATGGCACACTTCACTGGGTGCTCCACACTTTTAAAGCTGAACTTAATCAATGTCTATTTGAATTCAGAAAGATAAAAGAAATTATATTTACCGGAACTAGAATGAAATGTTTATCATTACCAAACTAAATGTCATAAAGATCGAACCATAAACCAGCTGTTCCTGAGAACAACTCGTTAGCCACAGTACCACGACGAATTCTTTTAAAGTGATTAACCAATAACCACATGCAAGATTCATTACTGTAAAAAGGCGTTAATTAAATGTCTGTGCCTTCATAAAACAAACCAATTAATCTGGTGATCGACCTTTCTTTGATCAGACCCCTTAAAATATTACATATGTGGGTGATACTATATTTGTGGGCGGGAACGCCACAGGTTTAATGTTTTCTTAGTTTTATTTACAGGCTAATAAGCAATAACTTGATATATATATATATATATATATATATATATATATATATATATATATATATATATATATATATATATATATATATATATAAAGTTTACAGATATGCTTTCGTTTATAAACAATTTTGTGCAGACATTCATTTTCATATCCAAGTGAATGTAGACAACAAGATACGCATAGGCTAGACATATTCCCATGACACTAACATTCCCATGAATATAGATACGTACTTAAAAAATCGACTCATTCAGATAGAATGAAAAATTAAAAAAAACATCCCTGATAGGGGCTAAAAAAATGGCCGAAACCATTCAGACATACAAAATATTCGGACAATGTTTACACACTTTATGTCCAGAAAAAATAAATTGTGAACACAAGAAAAATTATATAAAAAGTTTTAAAGCAGTGCTTGGTCAGGCGTCGTCTTTAATGAAACTTGTATAAAAGAGGGATTGCTGCCCAAATACACACACACCCACACACACACACACACAAACTCACACACATATATATATATATACACACATATATATATATATATTTACATATATATATATATATATATATATATATATATATATATATATATATATATATATATATATATATATTTGTTTGAATGTGCGCGTTTGCGGATATGCGTGCGTGTGCTTGTGTGTGTGTTTGTGTGATAGATCTCATGACACTGGCCCAAATTTTCATAATAAACTTGTTATTAAGAAACCGATGTTTTTTTAAATTTTAATTATATATATACATATATATATATATATATATATATATATATATATATATATATATATATATATATATATTGAGTGTTGTTGTTGATAGCTTTCAAATTATGCCTGATGATTGCCACGTTTTTGAAACTCAGAATTGCACCAAACAGTGAGAAACAAATGTATATTTATGCTTAGTATATATATATATATATATATATATATATATATATATATATATGTATGTATGTATAATATATAACATATATATATATATATTTATATATATATATGTATGTATGTATTGTGTATGTTTGTGAATATGAAATATTGACTTGCATAATGAAATCTAACATAGTGCACACACAATATATATATATATATATATATATATATATAATGTATCCTTTAAGAAATAGCATCCAGTCACACACAAGCACATGTAGGTTTGCATGTATGTGTGTGCAATGACCAACCTCGACACCGAGCTGGCAGCCATTATGTATGTGTTCGGTTGAGCGCTTCTTATTCCATTTATTGACATTGATCCGAGACGGAATCTATTCTTTTGAAAGTGAGTCTCTTCGAAGAGAATTTATTAATGAGCTTGCGTTTCATGTGAGACGCTCATGAAATGTGTTCTGCTGGCCGTCGTCGCTCCATTGGCTTTGCACGATGACAAATAAAGAAAACAGGAGAGAAATTCGCTGACTTTGCTGCGTCAATCTTTCATAACAAGTTCGCACTTCTAGCGTGACTTTCTGACGGAAGGTGTTGACCTTTTATTAGAACGCGCCTGGGGCAGATGCACCGGGGTCTTTCATGGACCACTAAAAATTTTTTATTCATAAACAAGAAAGAAAAAAAAGAAAAGAAAACATCTCTTTCCAGCTCACTCTTTTCCTTGTATGTTATTTGACAGCATGATTGGCCGGTTGTACCCGGGCTAGAATTGTTCTCGAGGATTGATTAATATCATACAATCAACAGGTAAGTTAAATAAATAGGAAATAGAAAACAATGTATACGGTCCACTCCAGAAGTTTTGAGAATCTTTTTGAGGACACTTGAATTGTCCCGTAGGCCTCGACCGTGGAGATGGAAAGCGGCCGAATGGCATTACCATTTTCCCTTTTAAAAAGTCGTTCATTTGGGATGCGGCCTGTGCGGATACATTTTCGGCCGGTAATTTGATCAGGTCCGCGGTTGAGCCGGGGTCCGTCGCCCGGGACGGAGAGATGAAAAAAATAGTTAAATATTCTTCTCTTGCTGATAGATTTTTTTTTACTCCTGTGGCAGTGGAGACTTCATGGGTTATTGGCCCTCGTTCGATGGCGTTCCTTCGGAGGATTGTGCGTTTGCGTCTCGATTAAGATAATGCTTTCTCCATCATTGCGGCTGGCAGAGGATAGAAAAAAATTGTTTATAATTACGTTGTTCTGGAATTGTCGTCAATGGTCCACAGAACTTGCTTTGTTTCAATAAATTCTGTTATATTATCAATTTAATACGTCCTGTTACAGAACGCGGAAGCCGGCCGGGGTTACAAATTACTGGCCAGAACAGAAGACCCGAGGGCGAGGAGTTCTGACACTGATGGATTGCCTTTGTTTAACTTTAGGATATAAGACCAAAACAGAGCGAAAAGATCAGTCGCCCCGCAAGAATTTTGAAGTGTCCGCATCCAGATTCCTTAGAGAGGCTACCCGCACGTGTTGAAATGCGAATCCAAGGAATCGTCGTGTGTTCACCTAACCTTCTTCCTCCCGCTACCTCTTAGAACCGATGCCCCCACATCCACCACGTATAAGGCGACTATAAAAAAGAAATTATCCTTTGATGAAATAGTGTATGAAGTAGCGTAGGAGTCTGAAGACCTGAAGCCAGTGGTGACACTGAATGTAACAATCCTTAGTGTAATTTTAATAAAGAGTGAATGGAATGTAACTCAAGTGTGAGTCAGCTATCATATATATATATATATATATATATATATATATATATATATATATATACAAGTATAGGATTGGTGTAGACGGAATAAAATAGAGCAAGAAATTTACAACAGTGGGTATATACCGGAAGATCTAACCAACTAGGCGCAAACGAATGTGAACTCCACCGAACAATCAGCCTAACGAGCCACATAACTGAAGAATCATGCCAGAGATAGGACAAGAACGGTGCAGGTTCGTCAAAGACACCGGGACAAGGAAAGCGATATTCATGCTCAGAATGTTATCAGTGTTATGGTCCAAGTTCCTTGTACCACGGTGATGGTCCAAGGTAGAACCAATGAAGAACACAGGTATGGAATAACACAGATATATTACAAACAGAAATATGTACAAAGAAGTAGAAGTATTAGTAATGAATATCAGATTTGGTTAGAGTGAACTATGTTGTCTCGACAAGTATCACTATTCCAATGTCTTACAGTAATCGTCTGACTCTTGACTCTGTCTGTCTGACGCTGAAGTATTTAGTGTCCACCCCACGAGGGACAGATGTGGCACAAGGCCGGGTTTAAAGTGGGGTACCCGAGCCCGTAGGCTCGGCCAAAAAATAGCCCCTAGATCCCGTATAAACGGGATCGGGTTGGTCAACCTCCCCGAACGAGGCTCTGCCCCTCGGCGGAACCTCGTCAGAGTTCCCCTCTGCCTCAGAGGCAGAGAGTTCGACCGTCTAGCCGAGTCGTCCAAAAAGGACTGACTGTGAAGTATTTAGTGTCCTCCCCACGAGGGACAGATGTGGCACAAGGCCGGGTTTAAAGTGGAGTACCCGAGCCCGTAGGCTCGGCCAAAAAATAGCCCGTAGATCCCGTATAAACGGGATCGGGCCGGTCAACCTCCCCGAACGAGGCTCTGCCCTTCGGCGGAGCCTCGTCCGAGTTCCTCTCTGCCCAAAGGCAGAGAGTTCCCCTCTGCCTCAGAGGCAGAGAGTTCGACCGTCAAGCCGAGTCGTCCAAAAAGGACTGACTGTGAACTCTTCTCCCTCTTGAGGCGCTGTATTTATGATGTCCGGAATAGTCCATTATTATTATGGGTAAGTTCCCATAACACCCCCCTCCTTCCGAAGCTTTTGCGTAGCAGGGGTTTTTTAATATCTTTTTTTCTTTGGATCTATTTCCAAAGGTTCTGTGAACTTTCTTTTTCTGGACGATTTTCTTGGTTCTAGCATTGTTTGCGGTCTTTTTATATCATATGTATCGAAAATCGTGTCCATCACCGCTTCTTGAGGTGGACCGTTAGCATCCTGTAACGGCCTCTTCCCTATTTGGATTACGTGTCTTCTATGTGAGAATTTTTGTCCCTGTACTATGTAAACCATATTGCCGATTCTTTTCTCAATTGTCCCTTGCTCCCAGTAAGATGTATTATTTTTATATGCTTTAAAAAAAACTTTTTCTCCTGGGAGGAATTTTCTTTTGGACTGTGTTACTTGTTTCGTTTTACTTGGTAGCAATTTATCAAATGCAGATCTGATTTTACTAGCGAACATCACTTCTGCGAGTGATAAAGTCGATGGTGTAGCATTATTTGGCGTAATTCGATATACCTGAAGAAATTGCTGTAATGCTTTTTTCGTAGGCACATCGTCTGCTTTTCGTAACGCTCTTTTGAGTATATCAACAAATCTCTCCGCTTTCCCATTTGATCTTGGGTGGTATGACGGCGATTTTATATGTTTGACTTGATAAATTTCGCAAAACTCTTGGAAGTCTGTTGATGTGAATTGCCTTCCATTATCTGTGACTAGGCAATCCACTACTCCAAAGAGAGGTGTGTTTCTAGTGAAGGATGCTAAGGATACCATGGACCGAACATGTGAGTAACGATGAGGTCTTGGAGAGGAAGCAAACAAAGTTGAAACATCAAGAAAAGGTAGCTGAGATTTCTAGGACACGTAATGAGAAAGGAGGGTATTTACATTATTTGAACTATTGTCCTCATCTTTGTCGCCATATTTATTACAACGTTTCAGCTATTGTACGCTCCGGCTTTCACATATATTTTTATATACTTCAAAGCTCCCAAGAAAATTAAATTTCAGCATTAAATGACCCATAAGGAATTGATATGCCGTTAAACAAACAAATCAAACCACATCTTTTTATTGTCTCAATAGCATTTTCTCAGTTTCCTTTACTCTCGGTAATCCTTTGCGTCTTAGTGGCTTTATCGCCTGCGTGGGATGAAATCATTTCAAACAAATAAAAGATTGATGTTCATACATAAATCTAAGTGTATTTTTGTACATGTGTGTATGAACGTTTACATGAAAATAAGTTTCATATGAAACTCATAGAGTCGTTCGTCCTGGGTAAGACGATCAACTACAACAAGGTCTCTGATCAGGGGGTTTTGAGGAGCGTCGAACCACCTCTTAATTGCTGTTGTTCCCAGGTACACCCTGACCCGGGGTGGTAGCTGTTACGGTCCCAGCTATGGGCAAATAATTGACGACCACCAAACTGGGCTCAAAACACTATGAAAGTGTAAAAATAGGTTTTAATACCAGTAATACTTTTTGTAAAAAATTATTACTAGCAATGAATATTTTAAAGAATTAATTATTACCAGCAATACATTTTTGAAAAAAAATTACCAGCAATATATTTTTGAAAAAAAATTTTCCAGCAATATATTTTTGAGGGAAAAAAATATTACCAGCAATACATTTTTAAGAATAAAAATATTACCAGTAATACATTTTTGAAGGAAAAAATATTACCAGCAATACATTTTTGAAGGAAAAAATATTACCAGCAATATATTTTTGAAAAAAAAAATATTACCAATAATACATTTTTGAAGGAAAAAATATTACCAGCAATAAATTTTTGAAGAAAAAAAACATTACCAGCAATACAATTTCGAAGGGAAAAAAATTACCAGCAATACATTTTTGAAGAAAGAAATATTACCAGAAATACATTTTTGAAGGAAAAAAATATTATCAGCAATACATTTTGGGAAAAAACATATTACTGGCATTATATTTTTGTAAAAAAATATTTTACCTGCAATACATTTTTTGAAAAAAAAAATATATTCCCAGCAATACATTTTTGAAGGGAAAAATATTACCAGCAATACATTATTTAAGGAAAAAAATATTACCAGAAATACATTTTTGAAGGAAAAATATATTACCGGCAATACATTTTTGAAGGAAAAAATATTACCAGCAATACATTTTTTAAGCGAAAAATATTACCAGCAATATATTTGAAGAAAAAAAATATTACCAGCAATACATTTTTAAAGAAAAAAATTACTAGCAATACATTTTTCAAGAAAATATAATATTACCAGCACTGCATTTTTGAAGGGAAAAATATTACCAGCAATACATTTTTGAAGGAAAAAATATTACCAGCAATATATTTTTGAAAGGAAAAATATTACCAGCAATATATTTTTGAAAGGAAAAATATTACCAGCAATATATTTTTGAAAAAAAAATATTACCAGCAATACATTTTTGAAGAGGAAAATATATTACCAGCAATACATTTTGGGAAAAATTTATATTACCAGCAATATATTTTTGGAAAAAAAATATATTCCCAGCAATACATTTTTGGAAAAACTATTGCAAGCAATAAAAATCTTGTCGGCATTAAATAACCTATTGAGGTTGAAAAGCCGTAAAACAAAACAAATCAAACTAATCATAGAGTCGTGGAAATCTTTATTCTACAAGCGAATCACGGATTTTGTAAATAAGGACTGTTAAAGCGCGGGAGAGAATTATTTCGCTTGGTTTAGTCTTTCAATCATTTCGCTTGGTTTGGTCTATAATGACGGGTATCAATGATCAAAAGGCATAAAAAGGCCCTTAACGTTCAATTCTCCTTGAAAGCCATACCAACACGTACAACGTACAATGAGAGCTGTTTCAACTTGAAGGTACACTGCAAATCAATGTGATATCTCATCTTCAGCAATTTATCTCTTATAGTCCTTTCCAAACCTCCCAATATTGTGCTACCTTATAGAAGTGCTGCAGCTCTTCAAAGTTTTCTTCTTTTTTTGCGGGGAGTGATTGAATTTTATTGATAGTTCTTTTAATGTCGATGTTCAATGTATACACTATGATGATTTTTCGTTCAATGTCTACAGACGTTCACTATTTACATTATTCGGAATATTGTCCTCATCTTTGTCGCCATATTTATTACAACGTTCCGGTCGTTGTACGCTGCGGTCTTCTTCAGGTGGTTGGAATGTCGAACTGAACCCCTTATTTCGCTCACTGGGGTAGACTATTCTAGTTCCACGTGCCGTGTTTAATGGATGTCATCAGTTATCTCCTGTTAATTTCCCTCTCCAAGTTCTCCACTTCCTTAACCGGATATTGAACTCACACTCTTTGGGTCCTGTCACTAGATCTAACTAACGCATTTATCCACTGTACTATGTGTCTTGGGAATTAACAGGAGATAACTGATAACTGACGTTCCTAGACATGACACGTGGATCTAGAACAGTCTACCCCAGTGAGCGAAATAAAGAGTTCAGTTCGATATTCCAACCACCTGAAGAAGGCCGGAGCATACAACGGCCGAAACGTTGTAATAAATTTGGCGACAAAGATGAGGACAATAGTCCGAATAATGTAAATAGTGTACATAATACCTGATCTCAGAAATATAGACAGATACTGAAAGGCCGAAACGTTGTAATAAATATGGCGACAAAGATGAGGACAATAGTCCGAATAATGTAAATAGTGTACATAATACCTCATCTCAGAAATATAGACAGATACTGAAAGGCCGAAACGTTGTAATAAATATGGCGACAAAGATGAGGACAATAGTCCGAATAATGTAAATAGTGTACATAATACCTCATCTCAGAAATATAGACAGATACTGAAAGGCCGAAACGTTGTAATAATTATGGCGACAAAGATGAGTACAATAGTACGAATAATGTAAATAGTGTACATAAAACTTCATCTCAGAAATATAGACAGACTTCTACGTACGTTATTCTTCCATTTAGTATTGATGACAAAATCGTTTCCATAACATTTACTGTTTGTTTACAAAGGTATTGATCTGTCTAATTCCGATATTAATATCAAGTCCTTTGATTTGGGCATTTTGAGGGTAACATGCGAGTTCTGATCAAAAAGTATCAGGACTGGCGCTATAAAAAGAAAACTACAGCACATATCAGTTCGGCATTTAATTTCCTACGAAGTAGTCCCCTTATCAATCTGCACACCTTATCCGGCTTTGTTTCCATTGACAGAAGCACTCCTGGAACTCGTTTTTTGAGATAGTGTGCAGCTGCCACTTGGATTTTCCCGCCTTGAAATATTGTTCCTTTCAACGGTGATTTAATCTTTGTCGCAAGAACAATATCTGGGGAATATGGTGGTTGTCGAACCTGGAGAATGCTGTGATTAAGCAAAGAAATCTGCACAATTCATGGTCACTAATAGAAAATCTGTGGTCTAGTGAAACGATCACACTCTGTACACTTTCCTTCCAGACACTGCCATAAACAACAAAAGTGAGTGGGCGATAACTTTGTGCGTATGCGCGACACAGTTCAAGGACAATCTGTGCCATAAGGCTTCACTCTGTGCACTTTACCATAGCAACAGTCCTGATACTTTTTGACCAGGCCTCATATTTCAATATTATAACTATCAAAATCCCTTGCCAATAATTCCCGTGTTTCTTTTCTCACCAGACCTCTAACAAACTTTAAATGTCCCGATTGAAAAATCTTTATATGTGATTGGATCATTTAGAAACTTTGAAATTTCAAGTTGTCAGCTTTTAACGGTTTACAATTGGGGAATTAATTATCTTCGCCGCCAATTAATAATGCTTAAATACAGTTATTGTAAAAATCAGTGCAATATAACTTAGTTCATTTTGAAAGTAAGAATTTCTTTCCACGTAATTTAAATTTTTATAACGCTTGTCATCAACATAAAGACGCGTTGATAATCCGATCCTTGCATAGTTCATTGCTGAGACCTGATTGATTTTCCTGATTATTCTGGCCTTTTGCCAGACTCAGCTAAACTTAGTAAATACTTTTTTGACTGCATTGTGGCTGAAATACGAACATATTTCCTGCTGATGCCAGAGCTCGACACTCGAGCCCAGAATTAAAGGATTTCGAATACTGATTTCCAAGGCAGGCGAGCTACCTTTAGTTAGATAATTGGTAACACAATCTTGTGTTAAGTAACACAATATTCTCACTCGTTGTTTCCCCTTTCTTGTTCATCTTTGTAAGTATCAAAACCATAGGCCACACTGTCACAGCTACTTGTTTTCTCTGTCTCTTTTTAATAATAGTTGCTTGCGTTCCACTACGGATCTATAATTGCAAGTGCCTGAATATAAAAATATACCCTTAAGCCTGGAATAAAAGGATAGGTTGGGAAAAAAAGTCTGATTGTAAAATTCACTCAAAATTCGTTTTTGAAACCTAAAGGTGTGAGAGGAATTTGCAATAATCGGATAAGTTGGAATAAACAGACAGACGAGGGGAAAAGTAGAAAATAAACGGGGATTTGGAATAATAAAGATAAAGTTGAAACGTCAAAGGGAAAAGGGGCGGGGAGAAGCAGAGGATCACTACCTGACTAGCTTGTATGAATGGATGGTGAAATGTTTCTGAGAACTAAAATGGATAGAAAGTCGTAGTGAACCATTGACCACATTCTGAACAAATACGGCACATAGAAGTTGAAAAAAAAAAAATTTACATAGCCGGACGAATAATGATCCTATATCCGGAGGTGTCTTTCCCTCTAAGCATTGGTGGGCATAGTTTTGTACATGATATCGCTAACTAATCCCCTTAGTGTATATGTATCCGTAGCTTGATTTTCTGGTATTAATTATATTTTGATTAAAAGATGAGAAATCTAATTAAAAATTCTTCCGTTTTCTTTGTTTATTATTTTTGTGATTATGTCGTGACTGTTTTAACTTCGGCGCCTTTCGCTAACGAGCTCAAGTGTCCAGTCTTAACCTCCATTCTTCACAAAATTCAATCAAGCATGCACACGGTAGGCAGGTTTTTCTCACATCAAAGAGATTACTTATCGATAATGGACCTCGATATAGCTACACATAAATGAAGAGAAAAAACACCTTTTTGTTTGAGACTGTATTCACAGATCAGGCCAACCACATGTCAGTCGAAAGGTGACACGCCTGCTCTGTATTCCGTGACTTCAAGAAATGATTAACACCGGATCGATCTCAAGAGAAGAAAGGTAGACCTCAGAAAATCAGAAATTGTTTATGCAGCAGTTTGAAAAAATTATTAGCATGTTATAATTCTACGTGTTTCTTCGTTAATTATCATGCACGTTATAGCCTGAGAATATCTCATAAATAATCGACTATTCCGTTTTAATAATTCGGAAAGATGGGAAAGATATATCAGAGACGCTGTTTAGTTTCAGCGAAAGAAAGAAAGTAGCGCCTTGCTAATAATTTATCCATAATAAACTATTTCGTTATTATTGCAAGGAAAATCGAAAAGATATATCAGTGACACTGAAAGAAAGAAAGAAAGAAAGAAAGAAAGAAAGAATGAATGAATGAATGAATGAATGAAGAAGATCTTGCACCAGTGGAGACTGATTTTGATTGAGTTTCTGTTTCTTTTTGGCCAGCCATGATATCTTTTGCAAAATAGTCACCCGTGTATAGGAATGCTAGGTTGCTCCACCCGGATGACGTGGCCTTTGATTTAATGCTGGTCGAGTCTGCATGATCCAAACTTTCAAATTTTTTTGCTTTTTTTTATTAATGTTAACCATATATATAGCACAAAACTCATTCTAAGAAGAAGAGTAATGAAGGAGTTTGCTACGTAAGCGGTAATAGTAAGAGATAAAAGACACAGTTTTTGATGATATGTGAGAAATTTAACGGTTAACTCAAGACTAAGGTTAACCGTTAAATTAAGGTTAAGATTGTAATAGTCGAGAAAGCATCTTCTTGGAAATCAGTTCACGAGAAGAAGCTGTTTTAAGTGGAACTGACTTCTGACTAATGCAATACGAAGGGAATGGGGGTGGTTCTCTGCGGTGTATTTGGTAAAACTGGCAGAACTAAGGAATGCAGTTCGTCTGAACACTTTACACCTAAATAGCGATAGCGTAACGAGAATCTTGCAACGTTTCGTCTGTAGGAAAGGGTTTGTAAGATGTAAAATGATTCATCACCCACAGGGTGTGTAGACACTTTTAGTCTCTATAAAGACGGGAAAGAGCAAACTGGGCAGTTTCAGCCCAGATATGATAGAAATGTCTCAATTTTCAGACTGATCTGACTCTTGTAGTGATGTGACCCTGACTACATACAGTAATATATATCTGATTACATTGGAAAAGAAGTAGGCATAGTCTGGTCTAGTTGGGTATATGTTAAGTTAACCCATTGTACAGCCTGACTTATACCTCGGGTATAAAACATCCCAGCATATAATAGCCTCTGTTAGAAATTAGCTACGATTTCAGGTGAAGAGACTAAAAGCGATGAGTAAATAAAAACAGTAATAATAGTAATAAAAATAGTTAAACTAGTTAAACACCGTGCGGACCCTGAATTTTATCCAGTCAGGATCAACAGACGTATTCTCAATGAACTTCATTGCTTATAACGTCTATTGGGACTCAACTTCCCACAAGTGGAATCCATATATACGATCCGTCGATAAAGATAATGGGTCGGTTCCTTGTGCCACCCTAGAAAGTACCTGACTCCTCTTGCTGTATATATATATATATATTTAAGCTTTTCACTCCAAGTAAGGCTGGAAGCCACTAGCACGCAAGCGGTTACAGAAGATTTGGAGCGAGAGCAGATAGGAGTGTTAGAGGAAAGGATGTGGAGAAGGATAGTGGATAGATCAAGGCAAGGGGTTACAGAAGGTTTGGAGCGAGAGCAGATAGGAGTGTTAGAGGAAAGGATGTGGAGAAGGATAGTGGATAGATCAAGGCAAGGGGTTACAGAAGATTTGGAGAGAGAGCAGATAGGAGTGTTAGAGGAAAGGATGTGGAGAAGGATAGTGGATAGATCAAGGCAAGGGGTTACAGAAGATTTGGAGAGAGAGCAGACAGGAGTGATAGAGGAAAGGATGTGGAGAAGGATAGTGTATAGATCAAGGCAAGGGGTTACAGAATATTTGGAGCGAGAGCAAATAGGAGTGTTAGAGGAAGGGATGTGGAGAAGGATAGTGGATAGATCAAGACGAGGGGTTACAGAAGATTTGGAGTGAGAGCAGATAGGAGTGAAAGAGGAAAGGATGTAGAGAAGGATAGTGGATAGATCAAGGCAAGAGGTTACAGAAGATTTGGAGCGAGAGCAGATAGGAGTGGTAGAGGAAAGGATGTGGAGAAGGATAGTGGATAGATCAAGGCAAGGGGTTACAGAAGATTTGGAGTGAGAGCAGATAGGAGTGTTAGAGGAAAGGATGTGGAGAAGGATAGTGGATAGATCAAGGCAACTGGAGATGTCGATTGACATTACATTTGAATAGTTGGAGATTATAGCTGACAGGGAAACAGGAATAAGGAAGGGAGTTCCACAGTCGACAGGTGCGAGACATGAATATGATCTATCTTTACAAAAGTCAGATCACACAAATAATAAAGTATTTTTGCCATATCTGCTATGTTGTTACCCAATCCTCACTGTCCCGTCTTGACAGAGATTAAAAAAAAAATTAAAAAATCATCTTCGCGACCTTGTTTGTGATGAATTATTTTCAACACTTCAACTCCTTTCCCTCAGATGAAACGTTGCAAGCCTCTGTGGTAAATGTTCAGACGAACTACATCCCTTAGTTCCACCATTTGAGACCTTTACGAGAATGATTCAAAAACCGTGTATGGGGCGTCATGCCCCATACACGGTTTTTGAATCATTCTCTTTCACTTCGTTTTTTATTGCCAAGGAGGAATTTCATTCGAGCAGGTTCTTCCAGAGAGCCGCTTAGTTAAACCAACTCCCGAGAGGATGCTTCCCTGATCACTAAAATTTTAATCTCTTCAGGTCTAGGGTGAAGCGTTATCTATTCTTACGACTATACAACAACTTCTTTCAGTAATCCTCTACCTTGAGAGGCTCTTGCGGTAACATTTAGTAAAACAAATAAAAATGTGTCGTTTATCTTTTACTTTTTCAGCATTTTTAGTTGTCATTACGAGCATAGAAATTCATATAGGAAAACTTTTAATTATAGAATTCATAAAGGGAAACGAATTTTTTATTATAGGAAGCATATAGGAAAACACAATTTTTATTATAGCCTTTCAAATAGGAAAACAAAATTTTTACTATACTAATGCTTATAGGAAAACAAATTTTTTATTATAGATAATATATATTGATTGAATATACGAAAACAAATTTTTTATTATAGTATTCATTTAGGAAAACAATTTTTTATTATAGAATTCATATAGGAAAACAAATTTTTTATTATAGAATTCATATAGTAAAAATAAAATTTTTATTATAGATTTCATATAGGAAAACAAATTCTTTATTATAGATTTCATATAGGAAAACAAATTTTTATTATGGAATTCATATAGGAAAACAAATTTTTATTATGGAATTCATATAGGAAAACAATTTTTTTATTATAGAATTCATATAAAAACAAAATTTTTATTATAGAATTCATTTAGGAAAACAAAATTTTTATTACAGAATTCATATAGGGAAACAATTTTTTATTGTAGAATTTATTTAGGAAAACATTTTTTTATTATAGAATTCATATAGGAAAACAAAATTTTTATTATATATTTCATTTAGGAAAACGAATTTTTTATTATAGATTTATATAGGAAAACGAAATTTTTATTATAGAAATCATATAGAAAAACGATTTTTTTATTATAGCTTGATGGATATTTATGACTTTGCGTGCAATCACACATGAACTATTTAACCTTTTCTGGCTCACATCTATACGCTCAACGCCATGGCTCACTAATCTTTACAGCACGACATATAATCCATTACATAGTCCCCGATCATATCTTTGTCTGATGGAAGGCCACCATAGCGCGATAGCTAGCGGGCAACTGAACTGTTTCGCGAAAGAGCCTGTTACCCAATTGACTTCAACTGGCGCTCGACTTTAATGATCTCTCTGCTCTAGGGTGAGTCCATTTATAAGGCTTTATTTACGGAACTTTCAATTGGAAATAATTTGCTTTAGCTTAAAAAACTAGCTCGCTGGCCACTGTTCTATGACGAATATTTAAAAGCAGATACAACTGAACATTCGTCAAAGAAGATTTCAAACGTAACTTGTAACAACTTCTTTTGAAAATGGGTAAAGTTTGGTACCTACAGAAAAAGAGTTTAGCCCGCAAGGATATTAATGCTGGGATAGTTGCTATACTAGTAATATTTAGCTACCCCCCACCACAAGGGTTACATGTGGCACAAGGCCGGGTTTAATGTGGGTTTCCGAGCCCGTAGGCTCGGCCAAAAATATTCCCTATTGGAACCCGTAAAAACGGGTTCAGGGACAGTCAACCTCTCCGAACGAGACTCTGCCCTTCGGCTGAGCCTCGTCCGAGTTCCTCTCTGCCCTCGGGCAGAGAGTTCGACCAAATTAGTTATTCCAGATTTCTCAACAGTGCAAAAGTGGGCCGCTGAATTTAGTTAGCAGGAGGAGGGAGGGTCTTGAAAATGACGTAATGTCTGAACCTCTTCCAACTGCCACAACCAAGGAAAACATAGGTCGTGGTCACTCTATGGGGATAGATGATTGGCAACTGACTATAAATCAAATAGCCAATGTTATTAGACTATCCTGTGATAGAATTGAGAATATTCCGTACAATTATCTTGACATGTCGAAGGTTTATGCACGTCATTTGATGCGTCTTCTGACACCTGATCAAAAGCGCACCAGGCTGATCACATCACGGGAAAAGCTAACATTGTTTAAGGCAGATCCAACTGGTTTCCCGGAATGTTTTCTAACCCAGAATGAGTGTTCATCACTTTGAGTCAGAGACAGACAATCCATGCAGTGGAAGCATGTTTATTCATTTGTGCCAAAGAAGGTGGTGGCTTCAGTTTTTTGGAATGCAAACGACGTTGTGTTTATTGACTATCTTCAAAAGGGCCACACCATCAATGGAGAGTACTATCCCAACTTAATACAAATTACAATAGGCTATAATGACCAAACGGCCAGGAAAACTGACGAAAGTTGTCTTGTTTCATAAGGACAATGCTTCAGTTTCTTGTTTCAATGGCTACTGTGCTACTTTGAACTTGTTGACCACTCTCCCTATCCTCGGATTTGACTACGATCTGTTCCCCAACATAAAAAATACTTGATTAGGAGCCAGTATCACAGTGATGATGATGTTATATCTACTGTTGATGACCAAGAGGTGTACAATTTTCTTTGATCAGTCAGTTTACCTTGAAAGAAACAATGCAGTTATTAATAAGTTGAAAATATTGTATGCAAGATTTCATAGTACCACTCCTTCGTAGTCAACCTATGAACTTTTCAGCCCACCCTCATAGATCCCGTTTCCTACTATTCAACCTTGGTCCTGCTTTGATTGGTTGACTCATTGTTCATAGCAGTAAAATACGTAATTACTTCACTTTACTTTATAAATGTGTAGAAATTCAGATATAAATAAAATATTTACACTATTTACATTCTTCGGACTGTTGTCTTCATCTTTGTTGCCATAATACGCAAGGACACGTGGCCCAGCGAATAAAAGCGTTGGTTGAAGTAATCCAGCGACTTGATCCAAAGAGTTGTGAGTTCAATACTCGGCCACAGCAGAGGTGCACAAAAAAAGAAGAGTTGAGTGAAAGGGAAATAACTGGAACTGAGATATCTGCTAGGTCGAACTAGAATAACCTGCCCCGTTAGACGAAAGGATTCGGTTCGATATTTCAATCACCTGACGAAGGCCGGATCGGGTAACGGCCGAAACGTCGTGAATAGATGAGAAGAACAGTCCGAACGATGTAAATAGTGTAAATAATTACAATATCCCATCTCAGAAATCTGAACAGATAAATAAAATATATCTATAAGTATACAATATGAATATGGTCAAACAAGAAAACATGAGGGACATTTTCAAGGCAAATGTCAAAAGTTTTCCTTTTGACTCTAATATATATATATATGTGTGTGTGTGTGTGTGTGTGTGTGTGTGTGTGTGTGTGTGTGTGTGAATATGAAAGTGGAAATTGATGTCAGCATCAAAAGGTGACAATCTGTTTCATGCTTGAACGCAATCATCAAGCCATATATATATATATATATATATATATATATATATAAGTGTTTTGCGTGTGTGTGTACCTAGTATATTTATATGTCTAATACATATATATATATATAAGTGTTTTGCGTGTGTGTGTACCTAGTATATTTATATGTCTAATACATATATATATATATATATATATATATATATATTACTTGGCTCGAGGTAGTATATGATTTACCGCTTTTATAACCGAACCTCAATTGCTTATTTTCCACTTCAACGTACACTGTTATTTCTACATCTACCTCTCTATCGCTCTTTCATAGATAGGTAGATAGATAGATAGATATTGTGATTGATCAAAACAGCAAATAAGGATGATCTTTTAAAAACAAAAATCTCCTCCCTAACGACAAACTTTGCCACATTTCCTCTCCAAAATAATTAATAAAAAAAAATGTCGAAACGCTCATAAACCAATTCTTTGATACATCTCAACAAATAGACCGACTTTTCAGCGCCACTGGTGCGTGTGTCGTTTGCTAGCGATAAGACTGCGTCGACAACACAGAAATGGCCGTCGCTACGCTCGCTACGTTCGCATGCCATCTGCAGTATGGTCACAGATGTTCTGTTACAAGATCTGATAACACTGGGGACCTTTTATGGCAAGATGATCATTCATTGAATCAGAACTTGTCAAGCGGTGACATTTGTGTTGTTGAGTTTCTTCCTGCATATATCTTGTGAAGCTCATAGCCAGAATCTCCACAGAAACTGCTGCGGTTTCAGTAGAGTTTTACCGTGTCATACGCCGAAATCTGAAGTTTTTAATTCAGAGTTATCCCTCTCCTAGACTGGTTTCCGCTCACGGCTAGAGAACCCAGTTCATCCTGGATAGAAAAAAAAACAGGTGTTATTCTTTTCTTTAGGGCAGTGAAGATCTAACGCTTTCCATTTTCCCATCTGTTAATTGTTAGGCCACACGCAACTCCGGTGACAATCCTTTACGTCTCAGTAGCATTAGGAGATTGAGAAGACTTTAGTGAAGAGAAAGGACAATAAAAGAACAGGATTCAGGAAGACATAAGATGACGATTGATGTTGCATTTAAATATTTGATGATTGTAGGTGGCAAGAAAGCAAGAAACCGGGAGCGAGTTCCACATGTGAGAAGTGCGAGAAAGGAAACTATTAGAATAGAACTTACAGTTGCATCTACCTAATTCAACAGTAAAACGATGAGACCTAATTGCCAATCTAGTAGGACGCTTAAATTCATGGGGACAGCCATGAAAAATTTTAGTAGAAAAGACAGAGATAAGCGACGTTACTGCGGATGGAAAGGGACTGAAGTCACGGTAATATTACAAAATCTTTTGGGGATTTTGTCGAGAAAATCGAGATATATAGCTGTTGAGTCTTGACTCAATGTTGAATCTCGTCTAATGCATGGAATAATAATGCAACACAAAATGTACTTAGAACAAGAATGTATTATAACAAGAAAGTGTACACAATAAGTACATATAGTATTTCTGTATATTTCTGGGAAGACGTTCCTGGAGAATGTGTTGACTAGTCGCAGTCGATCAGAGTCTCTAGTTGGATCTCGTGATTCCTTCCCTCGTCTTCCGGTACCAACCACTATTTATATAGTTGGTAGTCACCTATGCAGATTAGGTGGATCCTACACAACACCCCCCTCCCAAGCCTTGGAATCCTTTTGGATTTCAAACTGGCTTCTATATGGGATGATGATGGTTATTTCTTTATAGATCCCCTTTGCATAGTTCATATATATATCTGTTTTTTTTTCAATATCTTTTTCGTTTTGGATTCACGTCCAATGGGTCCGTGAACTTTCGTTTCCTACCGGATCTTCTCGGTTCATGAGCACTCTGCGGAGGTTCTACTTGAAAAGTATCATACATTACATCAATGAAAATCTTCCTCCTCATCCGGTATACTCTCTTCATGCTCTAGCACGTAGCATTTTTTGAGTTGGTTCTGGTGCCTTTTATGAGTATTCTTCGGCCCTTTTATTATGTAAATCAGGTCACCGATTCTCTTATCCACTATGCCTCGCTCCCAGAACTCAATGTTGTTTCTATAGCACTTGAAAAAGACCTTCTCTCCGGGGGTGTATCTTTTTCACGCTGTATAGATAGTGTTCTTTATTCTATTTCTTCCTGGCAAAAGCTTGTCAAACACTGACTTAACTTTCCTAGCGAACATTAGTTTAGCTGGTGCCATGTTTGATGGTGTTCTCTGGTTAGGCGTGATTCTGTATACTTGTAGGAATTGCTGAAGCGCCTTTTCCGTTGGAACTCCTGAGGCTTTCTTCAGAGCGCGCTTTAACGTATCTACAAATCTTTCTGCGAGTCCATTGGATCTCGGATGATACGGCGGCGTCGTTATGTGGTTAATTTGATATAACTCACAAAATTCCTTAAAATCGTCAGAAGTGAATTGTGTACCATTGTCACTCACAATACACTCTGGCACACCGAACCGTGCAAATAGTTCATGCAAAAAAGTTGTTGTGGTATTGGACGTAGGCTTTTTGCAGCGTAGTACTTCCGGCCATTTTGTAAAGCTATCTACTACTATTAAGTAGTAATAATCTTCTACTGGACCAGCGAAATCAATGTGTCATCTTTCCCACGGATGATCCGTCTTGGGCCATGGTTTGTGTACTATAGGTGGTGCCTTAGCTGCTAACGCACACCCTTTACATCGATGAACCATGTTTTCGATATCCACATCCATTCCTTTCCAATATACAAAGCTTCGCATTAAGCTTTTTGTTCTATTAATCCCCGGGTGACCCATATGAAAGTCCCGTAGGATTGTTTTCTGCAACTTTTTTGGTACTACTATTTTCTCTACACTTGCGAAAGGCACGTTACGTTTCTTTTTAAATATAGGCATAGTATTTTCTTTTAATTCAAATTTAGCTTCAAATTTGTTACATCTTCCAAGACCAGGTGTAAAGGTTTCCGGAAACTTTTTCTTTAATTCATCTTTAATGTCCTGTCTTGATTGCGTATTACTTTCTACTTTTCTGCAGAAAGAGTTTAACGGTTTATCCCACAATTCGAATGTTTCAATAAAATCTGTACCCAACAAGTTTTCTCCATTTCTCAGAATGAAAACTTTCATTTTTTTAACGATCCCATTCACTTTCATCGGAAGTACAACCTCGCCTTCGAAGTTAATTTGCTTTCCAGTTACCGTTCGAGCGAGTTTCGTTGACTTCATTATTGTAGGCCTTTTTAAAATTTTCCATGTTTTATCGTTCATTATTGTTAAATCTGACCCTGAATCGAGTTGAAATTTGATATTCTTTTTGAATATTTCAGTCGTCACATATTTCCTCAAATCTCTATCTGATTTGATATTCGAATTTGTTTGTCTAATTCGGCTCTTGCATTTTTTCGTTTTACAACAAGATCCTTTGTGACCCTTCTTTTGGCACACGAAACATTTCTTATTTCTATATGGGCAATTTACCTCCCAATGTCTTTCGTTACAACGTCTGCAATTATATGGTGGGACTTTTTTATTTTCGTTCTTTTTATTTTCTTGTCTATTATTAAAGTACGCTGAATTTTTTCTCCAATTTTTCTCTACTGGGTACTTTGACTGCTTTTTTATTTTTTTAATATAAGCAATACCAGCTTCTTCGATTTTTTGCGACTCTTTCTTTAACTTTACAGCCCGTTGACACTCCTCTGCTAACTTTTGCAGGGTAAGGCCTTGTTCAGATTCGAGTTTAGACAAAACTCTACGTCTTATTTCGGCACTCTTACTGGATACCAGTCCTTGAGCAAAAATTAAACACTTGAATTCTTCAACCGTAATCTCTGCCAATCTGAAATTGTCACAATGTCTATTCACTATAGATGCATATGTTAAGTAATCCTGATCGTCGGATTTAGAGACATTCATGAATAACCATCGCTTATGCCAAAGCGACATATTTGCTCCAAACAACTCTTTTAGCAATTTCACTGTTTCCGAGAATTCCAATTCAGTTGTTTTTCTCGGTAGAATAAAATCTACAAATTTGCTATGTTCTGCTGTACCTAGCTTTCTTAGTAATAGACTGACTTTTCTTGAATTCGACCAGTTTTCACAGTCTGTGTAGAAAATATCTTCATATCGTTTAAAGTACGCTTCAAACGTTTTTTCTTCGTCTGGCACATAGTTGAAAGTTTCCAGCGAATTAAATATGGTGTTATTAGAATATGAAGAATTTCCCTCATTTGCCTGAAAGTTGTTTAATTTCTCCAGTATTAACTTTTGAATTTCCAAAAGTCTTTCATCTTGTTTTTCCTGATATTTTTGCAGCGCTATTTGTTTTTGTTGTCTTTCATCTTGTTTCTCTTGATATTTTTGTTGTCTTTCATCTTGTTTAACTTGATATTTTTGCATCGCTATCAGTTGTTCTTGCTGTGCTATCTGTTGTTCTTGCTGACGTTGTTGACTCAACTGCTGGGATTTTAATAATTCAGATATGACTTTGGATAGTTCCTCCATTTTTAGCTGATAGTGTTCATGCAACAAGAAATATACTTTTTAATTTGTGTATCCACGAATATCTATAAGCTGACCAAAAAATCGAAACAACGTACGACTTTTCTATTTTATGTCTTGCTTTTACATTCACGCCCGTGCTAATCAACTTTGGTATTTTTTTTTTTTTTTTTTTTGTGAACAGAGAGCGTCGGACTTTTTTTTTCCGAATTCTGTTCGCGTATTTCAATGACAACGTCTGATTATCTTATCAGAGGTAATTCGTCACTATATTGTTGAACAAATAATTTTAAAAAAATAATTTTTTAAAGTTTGTTACCTTTCAAAGTCGACACGGTGTATTTGTGCTCCTTTTAATCCATGCATGTGTTTGTAGTCGGCCAATTTTTCTTTGTAGCGGGTGTCTCGGTGTAGATAATTTTTTAATTTAAAATTACCGTTATTCGTTTACGACACCTTCCAATTTTTCTGAGTGAACGTTCCTTTATGCTTAGTCGTCTTTTAACGAGTTTTACATATCCAGAAGTTCAGAATCCTTCGTCGTTACGTTAACGTTGGACTTTTAATTAATAGTTTTTTTTTTCAGCCTGGGTTCTTCAATGACTTGTCCCAATTGTTGAAAACTCTCACTATTAATTCTTTCTTCTTTCCTTATGGTTCGTTCTACTTCTTTGCCTTTGTTGAAACTTGGCGTATGGTTCGTTCTACTTTGTGGCCATTGTTGAAACTTGGCGTATGGTTCGTTCTACTTCGTTGCTATTGTTGAGTCTTGACTCAATGTTGAATCTCGCCTAATGCATGGAATAATAATGCAACACAAAATGTACTTAGAACAAGAATGTATTATAACAAGAAAGTGTACACAATAAGTACATATAGTATTTCTGTATATTTCTGGGAAGACGTTCCTGGAGAATGTGTTGACTAGTCGCAGTCGATCAGAGTCTCTAGTTGGATCTCGTGATTCCTTCCCTCGTCTTCCGGTACCAACCACTATTTATATAGTTGGTAGTCACCTATGCAGATTAGGTGGATCCTACACAACAATAGCAGAAGAACCACACCCAATATGGCAAAATATCCAATTTCGGGATGACTGTGTAAGATGGATTCTGGCGAGAAAGATTTTCTGACACAACACAGTGAACGAACTTTCTTAGAAGCAAACCTAACAATTGATTCAATATAATAACTCCACTTCATGCCTGTGGAAAAATATGAAACCAAGAAGACGTCAAGATACTCACCTGGAGGTTAACATCACCCATGCTGATGAAAATCAAAAAGGTTCTCTATTAAGATTAAAAAATAGCAGTTTCATTTGGGAAACAATGAAATTTGCAAGCCGTTCCTTTCCCCAGTTAACAACTGATTGGAGGTCATTTTTGTGAGTAACTTCCAGTTTTACTTTGTCAGATCTGCCGGAGTTACTATTAAAACAGGAGTAAATAGTTGTGACAAGGAAGTGACGAGATCGGAAAAGTCGTTGATGAGAAAAAGAAAGAACGTGGATCCAAGGATAGAGCCCTGAAGGCAGTACTAATGTAAAATGATCTAGAAGCGTGGCCGTTCAAGACAACCTTCATTACACGATTTGTTATTCGTCCAGAGAAAATATAGCCCATGAGCTTGTGGAGTGTGGAGGAGACCAGCATGCCAAACCCTGTCTAACGCCTTCAAGATATCTGAAGCCACAGCCCGATCCTCACCTTTCTTGCGTGCTTCAATGATTACATCATTGCAGATTTGTACTCCTTACTAATCACTGATATTTGATACTACACGCAAATTATGAAGAAAGGAATCGGTGAGCCGAGTTCGAATTCCGACTGAAACATCTTTTGTTCTAAAACGAACCTTGGGTAAAAGATGAACCTATTTGTCTCCCCAGCTATGGAAAAAATGGCTGTTTGGCTTTTTTCTGTTTATTTATTTTTAATCAATTCACCTCAAACAAGGTGATAATGCTACTAAGGTGCATGGCTTATTTGGAGTGAAAGAGAATGAAAAGACTTTAGAAAGAACCGGAAACCCAATTCTAGACAGGAAACAACGGAAAAAAGCTGTTCTACTCTTATTCAAATGAGCGGGTCGTGGCTTGTGGATTTAAAGGCATACCAACTACTGTTTTGATTGTTTAATACCAAAACTCAATGTATGAGTCGACATAAATCGTGTTTATATTCGAATTTATAGGTCTTGTTTAAATCTGGAGGTCAGTGCATGTCCTATCGGAAACTAGACGTCGGCTGTGGTTATACTTGATTGCATAGATGGAAAGAGATCAGGATTATACTTGAGTCTTCAGGTATCCAATCGACGTATTCTAAGTCTCGTTGGACGGTTAGTGTGGATAAATGGTAGGGCAGTTGGTGACTGTAAGGCGGTCTTATTTTGGTGTTGAGCGAGCAACTGAAACTGCAGCAACTTTACTTGGTGTACCTGCGAACCTCTGATTCACAAGGTGTCCACGGAAATAAACAAACAATTCTGTCTTTGAACGTTTACACAGGAATTAATAAAAGCCTACGAGAACTGCTGGGCATTTGTGTCGGCTCTTCTAAACTCCAATGATTCTGTGTTATTTTGTTTTGTTTTTTGTTTTTTTTGTTTTGTTGTTTTTTTGTTTTGTTTTTTGTTTTTTGGCGGGGTTGTCTGTTTGTTTTGTAAATATACTGCTACCTTTGTTACATTGAAATAAATAAGAAAGTAGCTTTAACACAATCGTATCTTAAGTGCCAAAAAAGCAAGATTCATACGGATTTGTCTCAGACATCAGAACGTACGCCGGAAATACTTTTTATCGGGCAACTGGATCTATTATTACATTAATTCTGCACAAAGCCACAAGTCTGGAATAGTCGATTAAAATCAAAATCTACACGATAGATAGATAGATAGATAGATAGATAGATAGATAGATAGATAGATAGATAGATATGGACAGAATGAGATAGATAGATAGATAGATAGATAGATAGATAGATAGATAGATAGATAGATAGATAGATAGATATGGACAGAATGAGATAGATAGATAGATAGATAGATAGATAGATAGATAGATAGATAGATAGATAGATAGATAGAAACAGACTGAAAAAGACAGAAAGAACGAAAGAAAGAAAAAAGAAAAAGAAAAACAGATTGAAATAGAAAAAACAAACTGACATAGAAAGAAAGAAAGAAAGAAAGACAGACAGACAGACTGAGATAGATAGATAGATAGATAGATAGATAGATAGATAGATAGATATGGACTGAAATAAGCTTAGCTTAATATTTTCTCCTACGACTCATAAACAAAGCTGTGAACTATTGTATATTGTATGCTGCTCTCACAAGACATGAATATTAATGTTCAGGTAAGTATCCCACAGTGATGCCGTTTCTCTGGGAGTATGCTAGAAATAAAATCAGAATTATAAATAAAGAATGTCCTTTTAATGTATTTTAACTGCTTCTCATTGTATTCCCCACGTGATCATTTGTATCCTAGCGTGTATGAACACAATAATGATTCCCTACTTTGTTCTCTTATCTTCTTATAAACAAAACTCAAAGAAACAACACTGTAATTAGCAGTTAATAGTCCTGGAGTTATCTCACTTGAACAGACATTTTTCTATCAATTTATACGAAAGGTATTAGTATAATCCGTAACATTTACTAGTAACAAATAGTCTGAATGCGGATAGCAAACGAGTTCAGTAATTGCACTAAAATGAAGAAACGATTGAGACAAATATGTTTTCTCACCGGATTTATTTAACCTGTAGAACAAGATTATCCTAAGAGGATTAGATGTCCTACCAGGATTTATTATCGGCAGACTAATTAACTATATGGGCGAATGAAACAATATTGATGGCAAATTCAGAATGAAAACTAAATGTATTCTTAAATGAATTATTAAAGGATGTCAAGAAGAATTGATTTATTGTTGCCTACCAAGCGAAAGAATGACATAGTTATCGAGAAAAGAGTCTACTCGGAATATGAACTACGTATTGTGGACCTTACAATCAAGCCGGTGAATGCTAGGCCATCTATTCACATTTGAAGAAACGACTTGAAGCGACGGAATATCTTGGACTGAACATGCGGGCAACGAGGTTTTAAGAAATATAGAAATTAAAGGGACACTTATAATTGCAATCAGAAAGAGACGTTTAAAATTTTCCGAAACACATACTGAATACAAGAGAAGCGGAGTGAAACTGCGAATAAACTACTTAACGAGTTCGTGTGAACAGATAGCAGAAAGACAAAATCGGGTGGTAAAGAGTCGAAATTTATTAACTGCAACAAAAGAGAGGAAGTTGTGAAGAGTCGACATCGACTTCGTCCTGAGAGGACAGGACACATAGAAAAAAACATTTCATTAATTAAAAATTACTCAAATACCGGTGACTCTATATACCAGAAACTGAATTATTCCCCAAGTATGTATATTTTAACTGTATTGCTGTAATAAAAATTACGTTAAGTTATGCTGTTTTTGCTGTATTACGATAACAAACATTTATAAATTGGATCATTCGGTATATATATTTTATCATATTACCATTCATTATTGATGAATAAAATGTTTTAAACCCGTTGACAGTAAGACAGGTTGCCTGTTGATTCTGCATGCTATGGATAATAAATTTATTCCCTACGGAGTGATCCCGAAAATATCCCCGTATCAAATTTAATTTAGTCTAAGTTAATCAAATATATATAAACTAGCAGCATGTCCGTGCTTGATTCAAAAATCGTACGACTCACAGCAATTGCTATCACTTGACTTAAAATATTTTTGCCCTTCCTTGCCTTTAAAGGAGTGCCCTTTGCCGTGCTGATGTTGCTACATGCCTTACTTCTTGCCTATCTCACACTGCGAATTTTTTCTAAGCTCTATACTAAACATTAAATCTGTTACGAAAAAAAGAACTAAACAAAATGAACACAAAACGATCAGCTTTAAAAAAGGACTCGTAATTGGAAAATCCGAATGAAAAGGAATGTTAACAACAAATATTTTTTCACACCCAACCCAGTTCTGCGGAATCAGTATCAACGTTGAGTTTAAGCAAGCGAATGAGCCAATTGGAGTAAAGTGCCATGCAGATTTAAATTTTTCCCACTTGTGACGAATGCAGCTATCGATTCTTTTTTTGCATGCTAGCATTCTAGTTAACATTCGTGTCAGTCAGCTGTTGGCTCTCACGCTGACCAATAGAATCTTCCTGCCTATTCGTGGCAGCCAGTTATAGGCTCTCACTCTGGCCAGTAGAAAATGGCCGCAAACTACATGAAAACTGCCGTAGAAGCATGAAAAAAATCGATTATTTCCACTATCGATTGGGAGTTGGGAAATGCTAACTGCTAACTTGGAGCATGTGCATGTAAATTTTGGTGCAAATCCGTCGAAAATTGCGGTCGTGCATTCGTTACACACACACACACACACACACACACACACACACACACACACACACACACACACACACACACACACACACATCCTGTCTTTTATAGATAGAGATATAAGAAATAGTTCACTGGCCAAGCATCGAAATAGTAATTTTGGTTAGTGGGTTGGTTAGAGCGAAAATTTAAAACACGCCTTCATATAAACATATACAGAGTTGGGTAAATAATGGAAACACCTAGATTCATAGTATCATAATTTTGAAACTCCAAAAAAAAACCATCAAACGTTTGTTATTTTTATTTTTTATTATTAATTTTTCTTGTCTTATTTTACTAAAATTCTTGTTTTTGTACATGGAGTATTCCTGCCATATATGGTCTGAAGCCCCTTCTGTTCCCCTCGGGGTTCTTGATAAGATCCAGAGACGGATTTGCAACGTGGTTGGCCCTGATCTGGCATCTCGTCTGCAGTCGCTCTCTCACAGACGCTTCGTCGCCTCTCTCTGTCTTTTTTTACAAATACTTTCACGGTAATTGCACCAATGAGCTGCTTTCACTGGTTCCCAGGCTTCATGAATTCAAGCGTCCTACGAGGCTGGCATCCCGCTCCCACCCTTTCACTGTTGAAACTGTTAAATGTAGCCGTCTCTTCTACTCCAATAGCTTCATATCTCGCACCTCTCGCCTGTAGAACACCCTTCCTTATTCCTGTTTCCCTGACAACTATAAACTCCAACTATTCAAATGTAATGTCAATCGACATCTCCAGTTGCCTTGATCTATCCACTATCCTTCTCCACTTCCTCTCCTCTATCACTCCTATCTGCTCTCGCTCCAAATCTTCTGTAACCCCTTGCGTGCTAGTGGCTTCCCGCCTTGCTTGTGGTGAAATGCTTATATATATATATATATATATATATATATATATAACCAGAGGAAATTAATAAAAATTCATTAAAATAGCAGATCTATCAGATTTTAAAAGAGGTCAAATTGTTAGTCCTCGTATGGCAGGCGATAGTGTAAAAAAAGAAGAATTATTTGGTGTAGCAAGGAGTACTATCTCGAAAGGAATGACAGCATTTGAGAAAGAAGGAAAAACCTGGTCACTGAAGCGAGACTCTGGAAGAAAGCGAAAGATGTCTGATAGGGACCGTTTGACTCTTACGCGGATTGTTACAGAGGATCACAAGAATACAACTCCGAAAATTACAGCAGAGCTTAATGACCATCTCAAGAATCCAGTTTCCTCAGAAAGCAAGCTGAATAATGCCGGATTTCACGGGAGGGCAACAATCAGAAAACCACTTCTTTCCCAAAGCAATATTGCAAAGCGTTTAGAGTGGAATGGAAACCTACAAAACTGGTCCTTAGAACAGCGGAAGAATGTTATTTTCTCGGATGAGTTATCCTTTAACTTATTTCCGATATCTGATATACGTATGGACACAGCCTAAAGAAACATTTGATCCAGATTCTCTTCTTCCAACTGTTAAACATAGAGGAGGTTCTGTGATTATCGAGGGAGCTATATCTTGAAAATCTGCCAGCCCAATGGTTTCCCTTCATGGCAGGATCAAAAGTCAAGACTATTTAAAAATTTTATCAGATCAAATTCATCCTATGGTCCCGGAACTAATTCCGGAGGAAAACTCAATCTTTCAGGATGATAATGAACCAATTCACACAGTTAAAATTGTGTCCGAATGGCACGAAGAACATTGTAGTTAAGTAAACCATCTTATCTGGCCACCACAGTCCCCAGATCTCAATATTATTGAAAATTAATGGTGCATTTTATAAAAACAAGTAAGGAATCGATATCACCATCATCACTGAAAGAACTTGAGATTCTTTTGGCAGAAGATTGGACATAAATTCCTCTGAAAACCATTCAAATTTTATATGAGTCCATACCTCGTAGAATTCAAGCTGTAATTACTCCCAAGATCGGCCCTACACCATATTAAAATAAATTTGTTTGAAATTTCCAGGTGTTTCCATTATTTTGTTCAACCCATATATATATATATATATATATATATATATAGTTAGTTAGTTAATGAAGTTATTTGGTAATCAGTATGGATAATTCCAAGGATGATGTAATCCAGAGAGCTCAGTTTAAAAACAAATCAAATATTAATTATATAAAGAGACAGGCAACTTTAAGGGTTCATGTGATTATAATCTATTTCCTTAGGACCGGTATTATGATCCTAAATTTTCAAACCTCCATATTCATATAAAAGCATGAAAACCATTTTTGTATGAAAATGAAGATCATAAGAATTTGGACCAAAATCCCGGATCTAAGGAAATAAATTATAATCCCATGAACCCTTAAAGTTGTCTGTCTCTTAATATATATATATATATATATATAGAGAGAGAGAGAGAGAGAGAGAGAGAGTCCGTAAAATAATAAAAAGTATAAACGACTTGTCTTTCACCCGACTTTAGAGTTTCTGGGGCATACCTCTCATCAGGGTCAAATAAATGTGTTGGATCATTACCAGATATCATATTTATACTCTGTATGCAAAACGCTAATCATAGAATCCTTCCCAATTTTAAATTTACGCTATGATCAAATCCGTTAGGAAAATGACATCATTTAAATATTCAAAACTATTAATATTGACCCTTCTTCACACTATGAATATAGCAAAATAAAAAGAAATATGTGTGCGCATTTGTGTGTATGTGTGTGTGCGTACGTGCATGTTTGATTTATTGTGTGTGTATGTCTATTTGTTTATATGCGTGGTAATTTTTAAATACAGGCAATTTATTTACGTGTGCAGTCACTCTCGAGTTAACACACTGATTCGTTTGGGCTATACAATCTTTTTGTGTGAGACACGCTCGTCACAACAACAATGTTGCAATTTTCTCCTTTTTTAATCAATGCATATCAATAACCGCCGCGTAGTGTCTCTCTCTCTCTCTCTCTCTCTCTCTCTCTCTCTCTCTCTCTGCATAGCTCTCCCTGCTTCTTTCTCTAACTTTTCTACCTCTCTTTCTCCTGACTTTTGTTTTCTCATTGCCCCTCCCTCATTCTCCTAGTCACTTTCTTTCTCTCTCTCGCTTTCTTTCTCCATTTTCCCATACCCTTCTCGCTTTCCCTTTTTCCCTGCCTATTTCTCTCTCTCTCTCTCTCTCTCTCTCTCTCTCTCTCTCTCTCATCCACCTCTATCTTTTCTAATCTCTACCTCTCTCTCTCTCTCTCTTTCAATCTATGCATCTTGCTCTCTCTAAATCCGTATTTCTCTCCCAACATTCTTTTTCTCTCTCCCTGCGTCTTTTGTTCTCTCTTTTCCTGTTTATCTCTCTCTCTCTCTGTCTCTTCCTTTCTCTCTAACTCTTTCTTTCTCTCTCCAGATCCTTCCCTCTGTCTTTTTCTATTTCCTCGTTCTGCATCAACCCTCCCTCCCGCTTTCTCCCCCATCCCTCTTTCTCTGTCAATGGAATACAATGGAAATAAAAGCTCCAATTTAAAAGACTGCAAAGTAACTAACTTCAATTTAATATCATGCTGGGAATAAAGCAAGTTATCAACAACTTAATCAGGAATAACAAAATCAAATGCAGTGAAGCCTTTGTAATGCAGATACCAGATGTGACAAACCAGTTTATTCACAACATAAGCATTTCGATAAAGATAAATTTAAAATACCTGACAAATGGGTTACCACAGATAAAGGGCTAATA
Organism: Acanthosepion esculentum; assembly: GCA_964036315.1. Taxonomy (NCBI): domain Eukaryota; kingdom Metazoa; phylum Mollusca; class Cephalopoda; order Sepiida; family Sepiidae; genus Acanthosepion; species Acanthosepion esculentum. The sequence continues at coordinate 95,454,964 of OZ038486.1, read as the reverse complement.
TTGGGCTGAAACAATGGTTCCTAAGGCTTTTCAATAGATGGCGTTTAAATACGTGATTTTGTTTCACACGTAGCTGAAATCTATGACATATACTAAAAGGCGTCTTAAACACGTCTGTCTATACGATTCATGTGTGGATTATGAATTGTAAATGCTTTTTATATATATTAAAAGTGAAAATCGAGGAAAACGAGATGCATTTTCGACATCTGATGCTCTTCTTTCAAGAAAGAAAAATTACTCTACAAATAATTAAAAATAAATGTGCCGTTTGTGGAGAAGGTGCCATAGCTGAGAATTCTGTTTGTGTGTGTTTCAATAGGTTCAGAAGTAGGAATTTTGATCTCGGAAACCGACAACGTTCCAGCAGGTTTCCAGCTGTTGATGATAACCAAAATAACATAATCCTAATCACACGACACCTGATATCTCAGAGATGATCCAACTATGAGCGATGTAACGCATTTCAAAACACTTGTATACGTGAATTTTTACGTTGTTTGGGTGCCTAACGACCTAATAGGGAAATATATTAATAGACTGCATTTTTATCGGCGGTTATCAAATTAAATGCAACACAAATGACGCATTTTTTTAAAAGAACGACCACAGGCGATGAAAAATGGAATGTTTACAACAATGTGTAGTGAAATCAATCTGTGGGAAAGCAAAATGAGCCACCGTTAACCACTCTAAAACCCAGTTTGCATCCAAAGAAGCGTTTAGTATATTCGGTAAGCTGAATTCGATTTTTTTAAATAATTGTAGCAGTGTTTTCCCTCTAATGAGTCTATTATGGACTCGTCCTCTTACTATAAAGTAGTAGGAAAATTAAGCCTCGGGGGAACAGTGCTCAGTCTGTTCAACTGTCAAACTTTCCACTGGCGGAGAGAAACTCGGACGAGGCTTTGCCGTAGGGCAAAGTTTCGTCCGGGGAGGTAGACAGTGCCTGAACCCGTTTAGGCGGGTTCAAAGGAAATAATTTTGGCCGAGCCTACGGGCTCGGAGTACCCACTATAAACCGGCCTTGTGCCACACACACACTTGTGGGGGGTGTTAAATATTAACAGTGATATAGACTGTTCATCCGAGGCTGTGACTGTTCGCAGCTCCTGTCGAACCCTCTGCCTTTGGCAGAGAGGAACCCGGACGAGGCTGTGCCGAAGGGCAGAGTCTTGTCCCAACCCGAACCCGTTTATGCGGGTTCTACGGGGATATTTTGGCCGAGACTACGGGCTCGGATGATCCACGTTAAACTTGGCCTTGGGCCACATATATCCCTCGTGGCGGGTGTGGGTCTGTTAAATATTAACAGTGATATAGACTGAACGCTTGTCAACCGACACACACTCCCAAGTCGTGTAACACACTTCTCTTGTATTTACTGTTCAATACACTATTTATCTGCAACCTCTTGTTTTGTTATCTCTTAACCAATTACTTGGTCACAACAATAATGATACTTTAAAAAAGTAATGACACAATGTACTTAATATTCTCTCTCTCTCTCTCTCTCTCTCTCTCTATATATATATATATATATATATATATATATATATACATATATATATATATATATATATATATATATATATATATATATATATATATATATATAAATATAAAAGTGGACATGGAAGTCAGCACTTAGAGGCGACAGTCTGTTTCATGCTAGTGCAATCGTCAGGCGACTAGTGCTGTTATTTTTCTCGGCTGTTTATATAAGGGTCAGTGGTGCATTATGGGTAGTATATTTTGGCGGGTACTTTTACCGGAAGTCGCTTATTTGTTTATTTATTTATGTCAAATTATTTTGCTTGTTTTTTTGTTTGTTTTTTATTTTTATTTTTTATCTTATATATTTATTTATTTATTCTTTTATTTTGATCGGTGTTTTTGGTTAACGTAGTAAAAAAATTTGTTTATATAGCTTATTGTTGGTAGTCTATAATGGCCGCCATTTACCGGAAATCGCTTGTTCGCTTATTTATTTGGGTCAAATTGTTTTGGTTATTATTTTTATTTTTATTTGTATAACAGTTATAACTTTCGTCCGTTCTTTTGTTTTGATTTTATTTCGCATATTCTAACAGGTGTGGTTTTGTGATTTGTTTGGAGTAGTTTATTTTGCTTATTTTATTGTTGTTTGTTTATATATTTATTTATTTTTCTATTTTAAGTTACGTAGTAAAAATTTGTTTTCATGTCTACATTTTGAGATTAGCTCGGATCTTTTATTTAATAATTTATTTTGATCTGGGAAGGTAATGATAGCTATTTTTTCCTCCAAGCAAAGTTTGCAAGTTTTTGATAGGTTGTTGTAGGCTGATGATTTTTTCCTTATTTTCCAAGATATTTTTGGTGTGGTGTGTGTTTTGTTTTTTATTTCCCAGATATACTTAGAAAGCATTGTGCTGTTCGCATATTTACTATTTGTGAAAGACATTTTGTGTACATAATTTCTTTGTTTCCATGGTCCTTCGGTTACTCCTATGTATACTTTTTCTTCATTATCTGCTGATTTTGTCGTGGCTTGGTAGATTACGTTGTTTTGTAAACAATTACCGTTTAAGGGACATTCGTTTTTTATTCTGCAGTTGCACGTGGGTTTAATTTGTTCGTGTGGTTTGTTAATAATTTTTCTGTTGTGCTTTTTTATTATTTGTGCCATGTTCTCGGTGCAACTGTAGCTGATTTTTACTGTGTTTTTGTTGAATATTTTGTGTAGTGTGCTTGATTCCGGGAAGTGTTTGTGTAAACGCTTGAAGAATATTTTTCCTATGTTTGTTTTTACGTTTTTGCTGTACGGTGGGTTGAACCATATGATATTTCTTTTTCTGTTGGTCTTTTTTGTGTTCTGTGGTGAGTATGTGAGTGTTGCTGGGAATCCGCTATCTTTTAGGGCTGTTTCGTAGTCTTTCTTGGCTTTGTTAAATATAGATTCATCGGAAGAATTGTCAGAAAGCCTGCGGTTAATCGATTTAGGTATCTGTTTGATTATAGAAGGCGGGTGGTTGGAGTATATATGTATGTACTGTGGTTTATCATTCGGTTTTCTGTATGGTTTGTGTGTGCCTTTTCTTAGGTTGAAGGTGACATCTAGAAAATCTACTTCGTTTAGGTTAGTTTTTATATCTATCTCTTTAGGTTAGTTTTTATATCTATCTCTTTACACAAACACTTCCCGGAATCAAGCACACTACACAAAATATTCAACAAAAACACAGTAAAAATCAGCTACAGTTGCACCGAGAACATGGCACAAATAATAAAAAAGCACAACAGAAAAATTATTAACAAACCACACGAACAAATTAAACCCACGTGCAACTGCAGAATAAAAAACGAATGTCCCTTAAACGGTAATTGTTTACAAAACAACGTAATCTACCAAGCCACGACAAAATCAGCAGATAATGAAGAAAAAGTATACATAGGAGTAACCGAAGGACCATGGAAACAAAGAAATTATGTACACAAAATGTCTTTCACAAATAGTAAATATGCGAACAGCACAATGCTTTCTAAGTATATCTGGGAAATAAAAAACAAAACACACACCACACCAAAAATATCTTGGAAAATAAGGAAAAAATCATCAGCCTACAACAACCTATCAAAAACTTGCAAACTTTGCTTGGAGGAAAAAATAGCTATCATTACCTTCCCAGATCAAAATAAATTATTAAATAAAAGATCCGAGCTAATCTCAAAATGTAGACATGAAAACAAATTTTTACTACGTAACTTAAAATAGAAAAATAAATAAATATATAAACAAACAACAATAAAATAAGCAAAATAAACTACTCCAAACAAATCACAAAACCACACCTGTTAGAATATGCGAAATAAAATCAAAACAAAAGAACGGACGAAAGTTATAACTGTTATACAAATAAAAATAAAAATAATAACCAAAACAATTTGACCCAAATAAATAAGCGAACAAGCGATTTCCGGTAAATGGCGGCCATTATAGACTACCAACAATAAGCTATATAAACAAATTTTTTTACTACGTTAACCAAAAACACCGATCAAAATAAAAGAATAAATAAATAAATATATAAGATAAAAAATAAAAATAAAAAACAAACAAAAAAACAAGCAAAATAATTTGACATAAATAAATAAACAAATAAGCGACTTCCGGTAAAAGTACCCGCCAAAATATACTACCCATAATGCACCACTGACCCTTATATAAACAGCCGAGAAAAATAACAGCACTAGTCGCCTGACGATTGCACTAGCATGAAACAGACTGTCGCCTCTAAGTGCTGACTTCCATGTCCACTTTTATATTTACACACGCTCTATCTCTGATATTGAGCACTTTACCCCATAAATATAGCACACTTTAAGACTATATTTCTGCATATATATATATATATATATATATATATATATATATATATATCACACACACACACGCGCACACACTCTCAGAAATCCGAGGTTAGGGAGGACCCGAGAACAACAGCAATTCAAAGATGGTTCCACGATCCTCAAAACCTCCAATATCCCGAACAGATACCTTCCTGCCGGATGTAGTTTATCGTCATAACCAGGAATATTGCATTTTGGTCTCATTTTTTTGCTGATAGCCATACTTTCTCTCTTCTTGTCGTCTATATTTAGTCCTTTCTTTCCGCTTTCCTTTGTTTTTTGGAGTTTCCTTTCTGTGTCTGCTATCAACACTTATTAGGGATTTGATTCTTAAAAATACATATATTAACGCTTCCACAAAGCTTTCAGTGACCGTTAATTTCCGTAAATACGTACGTTTCTGTGAGCAATAAAAAGCTGATACTTTGCATCAAAAGAGAAAGAAAGCAGAGAGAGAAAAATATCATTCCGCATACCAGCAGAGAAATGATCTAAACAACTCATCAACATATCAATTTCAATCAATTTTCGTCCCTTGAGTTTTAGTAAATAGTCCTACGCTTGGGTCCGGTCGACCAAATCTGTACACTGAGAAAGATCATTTTACAACACCTTGGCTGTGTGTTTGTTCAGGGCTTGCCCTTGGCTTACGCTTCAGCCCATAAAAAAGCAATGTTTTCAAACCTTTTACACACTTAACAAGTAGTGTGCTGGGGCGACCCTCGCAGTTATCGAGTGATAGCAACAAGTGTACAATGCAAACATAGAGTAAACAGAATGATATCTTCTCTACGCGGCACAGGTGGAACCAGCTGGGACGTCATGACACAATAGATATGTCAACAACACGGCAGACGCGCAGGTAGACAGCTAAATAGATATTAATGTTAGGGCTTACATGCAGCGAACTGGAGAGAAAGAGAAAGAGATGATAAAATGAAACATATCTAACTAAAAAGGTCGATAGGGAGAAAAGATATTGAACATAGAAAGAAAATGAGCAGACATAGATAGATAGATAGATAGATAGATAGATAGATAGATAGATAGATAGATAGATAGATAGATAGATAGATAGATATGAACAGACTGGGATAGATAGATAGATAGATAGATAGATAGATAGATAGATAGATAGATAGATAGATATGAACAGACTGTGATAGATAGATAGATAGATAGATAGATAGATAGATAGATAGATAGATAGATAGATAGATATGAACAGACTGAGATAGATAGATAGATAGATAGATAGATAGATAGATAGATAGATAGATAGATAGATATGAACAGACTGAGATAGATAGATAGATAGATAGATAGATAGATAGATAGATAGATAGATAGATATGAACAGACTGAAATAAATAGATAGATAGATAGATAGATAGATAGATAGATAGATATGAACAAACTGACATAGATAGATAGATATGAACAGAGTGAGATAGATAGATAGATAGATAGATAGATAGATAGATAGATAGATAGATAGATAGATAGATAGATAGATATGAACAGACTGAGATAGATAGATATGAACAGACTGAGATAGATAGATATGAACAGACTGAGATAGATAGATAGATAGATAGATAGATAGATAGATAGATATGAACAAACTGAGATAGATAGATAGATAGATAGATAGATAGATAGATAGATAGATATGAACAGACTGAGATAGATAGATAGATAGATAGATAGATAGATAGATAGATAGATAGATAGATAGATAGATATGAACAAACTGAGATAGATAGATAGATAGATAGATAGATAGATAGATAGATAGATAGATAGATAGATAGATAGACAGATAGATAGATAAAATTGAATACAAACATCTCGGAATTCTAAACCTGATCCTCGATACAGTTACTCATCGTATAGTAGTAGTAGTAGTAGTAGTAGTAGTAGTAGTAGTAGTAGTAGTAGTAGTAGTAGTAGTAGCAGACATTTGTTTATCTCGTGAGATAATGGTAGCGCCCAAAAATAAAAATAAACAACAAAGATAATTAAAGCTAAGCGGCTCGGTATCTTCAGTGTTTCTCAATATAAAATGGTAACCGAAGTTTGTTGTATTTATTCCCGCCTTAGCCATACAACTATATATCGACAAAACATTATGTCTGAGTTAAGTGTTTTTCTACTCAGGAAACATCAGGAGCGTAGGAATGTTTTTGTTTTTTTTTTTATTTTGTCATTCTGTTAGGAAACATTAATTTGATATATAGGTATTTGTCATACATCGATTCTGGAAAGTGTTTAATAATTTCATACGAGTCATAGATAAAGTAACTATCATACTTGTATTCAAAAATAAAAACAAAATTCGATATAAGGGAATTTATTTTATTACAAATCAAATCATCATCATCATTATCATCATTAGTTTCATGAGCAGGTATGGTCGCAGTGCGACTGTGAAGCTGAACACCTGACCAGCTTCCTCTATATGCCTCGGTTGCGTGCCAATGTCTGAGTATCGTCGAAGGGTTGATGTTCACTCTGTAACGTTGTCAGATCATTCTGTCTCTGTCAGCCTCAAATTAAACCTTGTAAAAGTGCAAATGAAAAAAAAAATCTTGTATCTTATAAAAGATTTTACGTCATGAAAATCAAACAATAAGTAAATTTAATAATTCTCGGCAGATAAACATCATATCCACAACGATTCGGCCGTTGTACTCTCCGAATTTCGAATCGAACCCTTTATTTCGTCCACGGGGGTAGATTGTTCTAGTTCCACGTGCCATGCCTTTTTTTGATATCTCTGTTTCAGTTAGTTCCCCTCTCAACTCTCGAAGTTTTTGTTTCCTCAATGGATGAAAGCGTTGGTTGAATAATCCAAAAAGTGACTTCACCCCAAAAAGAGTGTGAGTTCAATACCTGAGGCCACAGCAGAGGTGAACAAAAACTTAGAAAGTTTAGTTACTAAAGGAAATTAACTGAAACTGAGATATCCAGAAAAGGCATGGCACGTGGAATTAGAACAATCTAGCCCCGTGAACAAAATAAAGACTTCGGTTCGAAATTCCAGTGTAAAAATAAAATAACAACAAATCAAAAATGACAGAGAATACTGGAATTATTTAATATTTAGTGTGGAGCCTTTTAGCTTCAATCACACTTTGACATCGACTGCATGAGGAAATTAAATTTTCAATTTCTTGCTGGGTGATCTTATTCCATTCTTCCTGGAGGGCATTCCATAATTGCTCGGTTGTTTTAGGATTTCTGGCTTTCGAACGTTCTCCTAGAATATTCCACACATTTTCAATAGGATTGAGATCTGGGCTTTGAGCAGGCCAATCTGTAACAATAACCTTTTCAGCCTTGAGGAAGTTCATGACCACCTTAGTCTTGTGACATGGGGCATTGTCCTGCATGAATATGGATGGTCGCTTAGTTGAATTTCTCAGCACAGGCAAGACATGATCTTTTACAAGTTGTTTATAAACATTTACCTTTCCATTTAATCGCACCAAAGGGCCCACACCATCTCCAGATATCATCACCCAAACCATGACACTTCCTCCACCGAATTTAACACTAGTCTTAAGACATTTAGGCGACAATTTTTCACCTACTTTTCGACGAACGTACTTTTTCCCATCTGAGCCAAATAACATAAACTTAGATTCATCACTGAAATGCCATTTTTCTTGAGACCACAACACATGTTCGGTTGCAAAGGTAAGACAACACTTTTTATTCTTGGAGCTGATCAATGGCTTCACTGCAGGTGCTCTTGCTTGTAGGTCATGTTCAACTAAACGACGAGAGACAGTTTTTCGAGATAAAGCTTTCTTCAATACAATGCTCATTTCCCGAGAAACAGCAGCAGCAGTTTTAAATCTGTCCTTTTTAACCAACTTTACCATAGCACGATCTTCTCTCTTGGTCGTTTTCTTGGCCTACCTGTAGACTTTCTTGCTTCACACGAACCCCAATCATCGCAGACCTTAAGAACACCGTGAACAACACTTTTTGACTTGTTAACAATCTTTGCAATAGACCCAATACTTAAATTATCCTTCTTTCGAAGCTTAATAATCTGCTGGCGAATTGGTAACGGAGTAAGTGGCATCATATTAACAAAGTACACTGCAGATATTCTTACTAATGTTTAGTAAACGAACCGTCACGTAAACAAATTTAAAAAATTAGAGTTCGCCGGTTAAATATACTAAAACACGGAGTAAAAGCAACCGTTCTAATCATTTTAGCCGCCATGGGTTTTGCAGTAAATCACTAAATCATCCATAACTTTTGTATTATCCTCTCAAATTACACCAAAAATCTCAGGCAATAACAAATAATATCGTATTTATTGTCTGTGAAAATGATAGAATATAAAACAACTTTGATAAAAACTTATACCTACTTTTCTGACGAAAACATTGCCGTTATGAACATTTTGGCCGCAACTGTATATATAGCTATCCATATGCAAGCCTGAATCACACCTCATCAGTGTGGATAGACCCCTAACTGCTTAAAGTGGGGATCAAAACTCAACTGATTCGGCATCAGTCAGAGACTCTACCCCTGAGCTATCGGCGCACGGAAGAGAAAGAGAATCTTGTAACGTATTATATACGTGATGTATACAAACGCCAAATCACTAACCAAGAGAACTCAATTCATAACTGGAGAGGGATATATATATATATATATATATATATATATATATATATATATATATATATATATATATATATATATATATATATATTATGAAACAGGCCTGAATGTCCGAGAAATTTTCATAGAAAATATTCGTTCTCCGACAGGAATCGAACCTGTATCCTATACGGAACCGTCATATAGCCTGACGTGCCTTAACCGATTGAGCCAGCCACAGAGGATTGTTCGATTAGCAAGGTCGATTTTACTGTTTTTAAACTTCAATTTTCCATGATTCTCTCACGTACATACATATCAGCTCAAAGCGTATACAAATGTAAACAAATGACGCCCCACACATTATGAAATGGACAAAGTCCGACTATTATTTTAAGACATTTTTATGTTTATACATTTTTTTTATAGATACAAATATTTAAGTAAATGCTCTGTTTTGTAATAAACAGTATTAATAATAGTTACCGGTCAGAATGTCAGAGAAATTGAGCAGATATGAATGTAAGTTATTTTTAGTGGATACACGCATTTGATTAGACGCTCTGTTTTTTTGGGGGGGGAGGAAGGCGGTTAACAGTACTTATTTCGTTTGGTGGCCTGCACCCACTAGAAAACTTATTAAAGAATATATATATATATATATATGTTTTGAACTCTACATCTCTAGTCTTGGCTCTTAAACTTTATCTCCAGTTTCGAAATGGCACACAACTTTGAGCTCATGCCGTCACCAGCTGCTGGCCTCTCTTGAATAAATTGCTGTCACTGATGATTGACCCATTCCCAATGTTTGGGCGTGGGACGTAAGACTTATTGACAAGTCGCCTTCCTATTGTTGGTGAGTATGAAGCGACCAAAGTTCAGGCCGTTTCTTCATTCAGACGATGTAAAGTCTATAAACACCGACAGATCTCACTGGTGGGTAACACCTGTTTCAAGCGCTTGTAGAATATGCGAAATGCGGGACAGAATCGATGACGGCTCGGATCTTATGAAGTGCCGTTTAGAGCTTCTTTTTGTATTAATAGCATTTGTATTATTACCGTATATACTTGTGTATAAGTCGACTTCATGTATAGTCCGACTGAATTTTGCTGTCAGAAAGCTGCTGTTTTCATACATCTCGTGTGTAATGCAACTCCAGGCTCTGAGCAATACTAGTGGGCCTGTCGTTGTCAAATATTGCAGGACTGGAAAGCATCCTTGACACATTTTATAGATGGTCTGCATTCGTTTTTGTACAAAGCAATCCCCGATGGTGAGAAAAAACCACTTCCCATAAAATATCTGATACAAAGATTTAGATACCATTTTGTTTTCATTATTTACATTATTCGGACTATTGTCCTCATCTTTGTCGCCATATTTATTACAACTTTTCGGCCGTTGTACGCTCCGGCCTTCTTCAGGTGGTTGGAATGTCAAACTGAACCCTTTATTTCGCTCACTGGAGTAGTCTGTTCTAGTTCCACGTGCCATGTTTAATGGATGTCAGTTATCAGTTATCTCCTGTTAATTCCCCTCTGAAAGTTCTCCACTGCCTTAACCGGGTATTGAACTCACACTCTTTGGGTCTCGTCACTGGGTCTAACCAACGCCTTTATCCACTGTGTCATGTGTCCTTGTTTTCGTTTGACTCCGGTAGCTATTCATTCCGTGCCGTTAAGGTTAGCCAAAGGAACCGTGAGAGTATAGGCCTACCAGGTTAATGGTCACCGAAAATGTAATAATTTTTCTTTCGGGCACTATGTGGCATAAGTTCTTCCTGATACCATTAAAAGGGGGGAAAGAAGAGAAGATGAAGACTTTGTTTATTTTGATATTCAAATTCGTTAACGCATAGAATTTAAAATTGTTCCCCGTCCTCATTGATGTCCCGTTTTTATAGCGAACGACTGAATAGCCATCATCAACAAAAGCCACCAGCCCCAAAACTTCCAATACACTGCAGCGTCAATCAAGATCTGTTTCGGATGTCAATTACTCGAAAAATCCGAGTCCAACTGAATTGTCAGGGCATCAACACGAAACCCAAATAAGTGAAAAGCCGATTGCCAATGGCACCAACCCGTCAGTTTACACCAGATATGGTCGCAACGTTCGATCTCCTGATAGACTTTTATATTGAAAGGACTTGGACACCTAGGCACGCCGTAATGGTTAACAAGCTTGTCTCGCTAGAACAATTACGACTAAGTAGTGAGTTCGAGCCTCACTGGGTTTTCCCATACATTCGGCTTTATGCCACATCTAAGCTACGCTTAGAAAATCAATATATTGAAAGGACTTTTTTTTTTAAAAGAGCAGGGCGATGTGGAGTAATCCACAGTTACCTCCCTTGTCATGAAATGGTATCTTCCTTCGCTATAAAAACGGAGCATCAATGAGGAGGGGAACACTTTTGAAATCTACGCGTTAACGAGTTGGACAGCCAAACAAAGATTTCATCTTCTCTTCTTCCTTTTCCCTCATGTAATTTAATATACTTAAATTACGCCACATGGTGTCAGGAAGAACTTATGTCACCTAGTGTCCGAAAGTAAAAAGAAAAACGTTACCACGAAAAAAAAGGTTTGGAAATATACAAATAAGTGGATTAAAAAAATTACAAGAAATCTTAAAATAATTTTTTTTTTTTTAATCTTTGAGTTTAAGCGACAAACAGTTTATAAATTAAAAAGCAAAATAAAAAAAAATGTTTTCTTTGCTAGAAAAAGATGTTTAGTTCAATTGCCGACTTGTGTATTGCACAAAATTCTGAACAAGGACACGATAAGCAAAGCCAATTTACGGCAAAACTGAGACTTAGTAACTGCGGCGTATTCCACGGTTACCTCCCTTGTCAAGAAATGGTATCTTTCTTCGCTATAAAAACGGAGCATCAATGAGAAGGGGAACAATTTTGAATTCTACGCATTAACGAGTTTGGTCGTCAAAGCAAAGACTTCATCTTCTCTTCTTTCTCCCTCCTGTAATTTAATACGCTTAAATTACGCCACACTGGATATAATTTGGAATTATCATCTGCCATGTATGACTGGGAAGTATAGCATCATGATATCAAACACGGCAAGAAGAAAAAGAGGAAGAAGAAGCAGTAGAAGAAGAGGAAGAAGAAGAAGATGTAAGCAATCTAGCGCGTCGTATGATATTATTCTTAAGTAATGTTTGATTTCATCGCTATCAACTTCAACTTTTAACATTATTCGGACTATTGTCCTCATCTTTGTCATCATATTTATTACAACGTTTCGGCCGTTGTACGCCCCAGCCTTCTTCAGGTGGTTGGAATGTCGAACTGTTACCTTTATTTCGCTCACTGGGGTAGACTGTTCTATTTCCACATTCGTTTCCTCTACTGATTCTGAGAGTGGAATACGAACCGCTTCGATACGTTGCAAGCATCATACCTTTGGACCAACGGGCTAGGGTGGTGAGGAAGAAACTAAATTACGAGAAAGTATAGAGCACAGCTCATCCTTCCCGGTGGTGACACTTCTCCAAGCATTCATAACACAACAGGACTGGTACCCTAAAGCAACGACTTCCTTCACCGATCCGCTCCATCCAGAACATTAGAAGCTGGATTCGGCATAGATTATCTCATAGATTAATAATTTGGAGATATGTATACACTATTTAAATTATTCGGACTATTGCCCTCATCTTTATCGCCATATTTATTACAACGTTTCGACCGTTGTACGCTCCGGCCTTCTTCAGGTGGTTGGAATATAAAAATATTGAGTATTTAAGTCCTGTAGACTCCCTTGTAGGTTATAGGGCCATGACTTCACCAAGCTAGCTGTTGCCACTACGCTTCTACAGTAAGTAGGCTTTTAAGTGATGTCGATTCTAACCCCAAACCCAACCGGCTTTGAATAGTCTAATTTGACCTTCTCTTAAACTGATTGCCAATCAAGGCTAAAAAAACTGTGTTTGTTATGCTATCAATCAATAGTTGTGGAAGAGATAAATTCATGCTTTTGCAAGGATGTTTAAACGAAAGTGAACGCAGCTGCCTTGGATTGAATTTGAACTCGGTACGCGTTTCTTACTTTCCGCGGTGATAATCACTAAGCGACGAGCACATCCGATAAATGCGTATTAAATATTATAAGTAAAGACTTTAACATATAGGATTTTTATATAACCTATTTCTTTATCTGTTTCTTGTTCGTCTCCAGCTACATGTAATCTAAGCCAAAGAAAAACATTATGTTCGCCCCAAAATGAAGATTGCAGTCAAAGTTGTTAACTGGAACATGTTGGAGGAAACAAGAATAGATTGATGGGAAAAGTTATGCGCCATGAGACTTTCCTTTTTTTCCTTCTGTCTGCCCGCCTTTAGACTGGGTTTTATAGTCAATCTCGCATCGTTTTAAAAAAAAAAAGCGACTTTGCTACAATCCAGAAGAAAGCAGTGATTTATCAATTATTTTAAACAACTGTAACGCCACGGTTATGAAACCTGAAGCCCGTGAATGCAATCAACTATGGCTGCTACTTTGATCATGCAGAGAAACGTTCCAGATAAAAGAAGACTTTCAGAGCCAAAGATAACCGAACGGACAGATAAACAAATTGACAGCACATGGGAAAGTGAAAACAAAAACGAAGAAGGGCAAATCATCAATTCTGGTCAGTGAAAAGTAAACAATAGATAGGTGGGACAAATTGGACAGTAATTGTGATCAAGCTGACACGGACATTAGATACATTGTATACGGAACGTATTGTAAGAAGTGGGCGATAAAAAAAACTGTCTGATCATAAAATATCGATCAGAATTTGATGTTCGTTTAAACAATTGACGCGTAAAAAGATTAGAAGTATCAACTGTTTGTGGGGTAGGGACTGGTGGCCAGAGTAAACCAAAGAAAAAGGGGAGGGCTGATCGATAAATCAATTAAAACGTATGATTTTTGCTATACACGCATATATATCTCATTGTGGAAATAATCTCGTCGACGGTTATTTATTTATTTCCAAGGCAAGCAGCTTACTTTACGGCTGTAGAATGTAAAAACGATCTTCTTTTATGTGACTTGTCCCTTTAAAACGTGGGCGATCATGGCTCTCCACAATTTCCTCTCCTCTAATCGATTTAGTAAGGTTTATCTTTTGGCTATCCCAACCTATCCTTGTTATACAATCCATTCACTTAGGCAAGTTATTCGCTGTTTTCCTCTGTTCCTATTACCTTCAATATGCCCTGTGAGTGTCAGATTTTCTAAGCCCTCTTTCCTCATTATCGCCCCTACAAATTTCAAGTGTTTCTTTCTCATGTCTTTTTGTTTCTATTTTCCATAAAACTTCGTCGTTGCTCACATGTTCAGTTCACGGTATTCTCAGCATCCTTCGGTAGAACGACATTTGTATTGTTTCAAGTTTCTTTTTCATCTGTGGGGAGATTGTCCAGCCTTTGCTGACATATAGAAAAGTGTTATTATCTTAGCGTTGCAATAAAAAAAACAAACAAGAAAATAAATATTAACAAAAAATTAATATTAAAAACGGTTTTAGATTTCTTGAATTAGATTCTTAATCATAAGTACTGATAATAGACAAAAGCATCCAAACTAAAGTCTCGTAACGGGTGTAGAATGTAAAAACGTATTCATGACGGTTTTATATTTCGTGAATTAGATTATCTTAATCATACAAGACGAACTGATCTAAACTACAACCCATAGACCACATCTAACGGTCGTAGAATGTAAAAATAACCATAGCGTTGAAGAAAAAAGCTGAGAAATTGAACAGAAATTAGCAACAGAATTAATATTAAACACAATCTCAACCATCTTAGACAAACGCTATCCACCACATCTAATTTACACTATTAACATTATTTCGACTGTTATCCTCATCTTTATTGTCATATTCACGACGTTTCGACCATTGTAGGCTCCATTCTTCTTCAGGATCTGTCTATTTCTAAGTTATTATAACTATTTACATTATTCGGGCTGTTGTCCTCATCTTTATTGTCATATTCACGACGTTTCGGTTGTTGTTCTGTCCGGCCTTCTTCAGGGTCTGTCTATATTTCTAAGATGAGCTATTATAAGTATTTACATTATTCGGACTGTTGTCCTCGTCTTTATTGTCATATTCACGACGTTTCGGTTGTTGTTCTGTCCGGCCTTCTTCAGGGTCTGTCTATATTTCTTTTGTTAACCTCTGCTGTAGCCAGGTATTGAACTCTGATATATTTCGGTCAAGTCACTGGATTACTTCAACCATCGTTTTTATCCACAAGAATATAACTTGGAAAGTTGAGTTTGATTCTTTGAAATGGTTTACTTTTTCTCAATAGCGGTCGTCGAATTACGGTCTGTGAATTGGGCTAAAAGTAACTGAAATTAAAAACCCTTTGCGGAAAAATTAATTATGGCTGCGAATTCGCTCGGATACCAATCTGTGGTTTATAAAACCAGTACGTTTTTTTATATCATAACAGATATTGGGGCTATACACCAAATAATCATGAACTGGGCATTTATTTAATGGTTTTAAAAAATCTACCAGTTAATAAAACAAGTCGTTATATAATTATTGTTGGGTAATGTAAGGATTAATCTTAACCCTTACCAATTAAAGAAAGGGTGTGCGGATAGCGTAAGGATTATCGTCGAGAAAAGTGGAACAGGAGAGCCCAGTTCAAATTCTAATCGTGTCTGTTGCGTTCACTTTCGCACTAATACCCCTTGGGTAGACATGAATTAGTCTATTCTCTCTGTCCCGGCTTTGAGTGAAATAGCAAGACAAAATGAGCTCTCCGGCCAATCTAAGAGGAATAATTCAAAACAATGAAAGGAGAGAGAAACCACTCCACTATTTTTCTAAGAAGTCACAGCAGTTCTCATTTATTAAAGGAAAAGAATCCATCGAATCGGCCCCGTCGGGAAGCATTAAAAATCCGTTAAAGTTTAGCAAGGTTGTATTGGCATCACCGCTCATCTTTAAATTCCAGACACCCCATTTTGTGTTTTCCAGACACCCCATTTTGTATTTTCAGTGACTACTGTGCAAAAACTGTTGTGTTCTTAAATGCACGATGTTAATGTTACCCTCCTTATTGTTCATAGTATATACACGATCATGGCGTTGTTTTTTGGTTTGTTTTGTTTTTTTGTTTGTTTTGTTTTTTGTTTTGTTTTTACTTAAGACTAGGTGATACTCAAAATCTTCGTTCCCAGGGAGATAACGAGATTTGAAATAGACCTCTACACCCTGTCTGAAGTTATTAAGCAAATCATATAAACTTCAACAATTCAAATTTGGTTTGACAAAAAATTGTCAAATTTTAAACAATCAATTTGGACGTCAAAACAAAGACTGACTTAAAATTTTAGGTCGTATCAATATGTTTCATTGAAGCTATTGAAGTTATTTGATGTATTCTAAAACAAACTACCGTCGGAAGTCATTAGGCAAAACCAAATAATCACAATTCACTTCAATAAAAAGGTAATAAAATCACCAAAAATAGATCAACACCTATAATAGAATAAATAACAAATACATATAATAAGTCATTGAATCCATTACATTTTAATAAAGCGACATTTCTTTTCAATAACAGCCAGTAATCTATTACCCATTGAATAAATAACAAATACATATAATAAGTCATTGAATTCATTACATTTTAATAAAGCGACATTTCTTTTCAATAACAGCCAGTAATCTATTATCCATTGATTTTTTTAATTTTTTTACTTCAACAGGTTCAATTTCAGACATGATAGTTTTAATTGCTTCCCAGAGGTCTATTTTGCAGTTATATTGTTTGCCGCCTTCATATAATTTTATCTTCACAATTTACCATAGATTTTCGATTGGATTCAGATCAGGTCTTGATACTCGCCATTCCATTATCTTCTCTCCTGTAAATCTTTTATACTTAAATAATTCACGGGTAAGCTTAGATACATGTAAAGGAGCATTGTCGTGCTGAAATACACACTTCACTTTGAAACTGCGAGACTTGTACTATGCAAAGAAAATCTTGTTTATAAAATTGCAATAGCACTGTTCAGCTTAACTGCTTCATCGATTTTGAATAGCCCAATAATGACTTGGTCGACAATTCCAGCCCATATCATAACACTACCCCGTCTTTGATGCCTTCTTTTAGCCTTAGGCACGTCCGAATTGGATAAAATTCATCTTTTGGTCCCTCTATCAAGTGTCACTCGAGATTCATCCGTGAAAATTACTTTAGAAAAGTCAATTTTCATGTAATTCTTGGCCCAATTTTGACGCTTTAAAATATTTGCTTTAGTGAAATAAGGTTGCACAGAATATTTTTTTACAGATTCCAATTACCAAAGTATCCTACTTCCTGACTCCCTCAAATCCAGCCTTTTCATCTGAGCGCTGGTCAAAAGTGGTTGTTTCGCTATAACTCGCTTTATTTTACTTTCATCTTAAGGAAGCGAGTTCTTAAAGCTTTTTCCTTTGCTTCGATTTCTCAACTTACTTTTATTTTCAACAACCTTCTTTATCGTTTGATGATTTCTACAAAGCCCCTTTGATATCTTCAATGTTGACATACCCTTAATCAATAACTTTGTCATTTTCTGTTTTTTCGCAATTGTTAGATCCTTCCCTTTTCTTTATCTATATTATGGACAAAAAGAAAAAATAGTTTTTATTAAATTTCAGAGGTCTTAAGCTAATATTAGTTTAACTTGCATAATAACTAATAACAATCAGTCCATTTTCGTAAATTCCAAATATCTCGAAACTAACCATTAAAAATGGCGGAAAATTTAATGAAATATTTTACTAAGGGCGGAATAGACGAGTTTAAATTTAACAAATATTGGTTCATAACTTTTTGCTTTATTGAGGTTCATTTGATTTGCATAATAACTTCAGACATGCTGTCGTTTTTTACATCATTTTCACTATGACTTGGCCTTATGTAAAGAACGACATTTCCTTAGGTGATTATGCTTGCTGTCAGTTGAAATCCAAAGACCAACATTCACTTAACACGCCCATGGCTAAAACTTTGATATTTGTTTTCATCTTCCATTCATTCTTATCCGCTCTCTACCTACTTCGTCTATTAAATTTTGTTCTCCCAATTCTCTCTCTCTCTCTCTCTCGTCATAGTTCTTTTTCTTCTTACTACTATACTCTCTATCTCTCTTCCTCTCTCTCTCTCTCTTTCTATCTATCTATCTAGTTAGCTAGCTAGCTATCTCTTATTCAAACTATTGTTCCGTTGATTCTCCTTTTTGTTCTCCTCTCTTCTTCACCATATCTTCCTTGTCCTTTCTTTCTTTTTCCGTTTCTTTATTTCATTCATTCTTTTATTCATTCATTCATTCTTTCTTCAAATATTATTACTTATTTCTATTTTGTTCGGAATTTCTCTTTCTTTTTCTCGTCTCTATCTTTATTTTTTTATTTCACCTTTTACTTTATCTTGTCCAGCCGCTGTTCATTTTCGTAGTTACAGCGTGTTCTGTGCGAAAAAAAAAGTAAAACGACTACTAAATTTTCCTATTTTTATCTCGCATCAAAAGCACTATTTTTTTTTTAATTTTACCCCATATTTCCCTAACGTAGTGATTCACAACCGCCGTGACGCGACGTACTAATTTGCCGCGCGCGATCATCTTAAGTGTGCCGCGAAATATTGTACCGGCATATATATATATATATATATATATATATATATATGTGTGTGTGTGTGTATGTGTGTGTGTGTGTGTGTGTGTGTGTGTGGTAATGGTACAGCGTTAGTATTTGGATAAATGAATAAGTATTAAACATTTTTTCAAATAATTCGTTTCACTATTCATCGATTATGTTACTTTAAATACTTTGTTTTAATATTCTTTTTTTTTAAATACCCTTTAAAAATTTTGCTAAATGTGCCATGAAATTTTTCATTTAATCCTAGGTGTGCCGTTGGTTAAGAAAGTTAAGAAACACTACGCCCTAGCGTCAGTTTAAATGGACGGCTTCCTTTTTATATATATTTTGACCGTTTTGATTGAAGTTTGTATTTTCCTGATTTCAGATGAAAAATTGGATTTTTCCCAACATATTTCAGTGAAATTTTCACTTTCTTAAATTATAGTTTAAATAGTTTAAAAAGTTTATAGTTTCTTAAATTATAATTTATAAATTATAGTTTATAAATTATAGTTTAGATTTATGGGAAAAAAACGAAAACGACAGTTTTAACTAAGTCTTTATTCGCCCATCACTAAATGTGTAAAAAGACAATTATAAGTGAAGGATACAATTGGTATGAAAAAATCGTGTTTGTCACTCATCGTCTATTCGTCAGACGGAAGTCACGTGGTCTGTGTACTTAAGCTGGTACCACAACCGTACGATTCAAACGGACTGGGTGAATATTTTAATGGATTCACAAAGCTGAAACATCTGAGTATACACTGAAAGTAAATATATTTCCCTATGTATGCAGTTCTACAAACTGCGTTTTACGTTTCATGCGGCTCAGATTTTAATCAAATTTAGTACCTAAAAAATAGTATCTGTGCAAGAGATAATTTTGGTGGTACTACGACGTTAAAGACGCTGGTAAAATGGTCAGTTCCTCATACCTATCCAGAAAGTACCGAACTCCTCCTGCTCTATCTTTACAAGCGCCAGATCAGACCAAAAATTGAGTATTGCTGACACATCTTGAAATACGCGCAATGTAATTACTTTATTATTATTATTATTATTATTATTTAAATATAATACGAATGGGTTATTTTAAACAAATTTCTTTTAGGTTGTAGTTTTCTAAAACGTTTAGAGAAGATGTGTCAAAGAGGTCAGCTAAGAGTCTTCATCAATGCTAAGTTTATTTTATATTAAAGAAACCTGTCATTTTTTCCTGTCATTTGCAGTTATAAAATGTTAATCTTAAACGCTATTTTCTCACTAACCTTTTGCAGACTAAAATTATTTAAAAAATTTAACAAAGACCTCAAATTTAAAATTCAATTTCTGATCTATCTACACAAGTTAACTTTCTCTCTCTCTCTCTCTCTCTCTCTCTATCTATATCTATATATATATATATATATATATATATATATATATATATATATATATATATATATACGTCCCCTCTCGTAGGTTGAGCACTTTGGAAGAAATGGAAATTGTCGGCTGCTGCTAATTAACGCTAAAAGCTCTTCGCTATGAATTGAGCACTCTGGTAGTCGGGAATGCTTGCATATAATGCGTTAAAAATTCCCTTTCTCCGCTGCGATTGATGTAAAATCGGTCGGATTTCGATCCCGGCTTGAACCAATCGCATCTCTAGTCACACTAATGAGCTGTGGAACAGCGAAACGGTTTGTCTGTGGATGTCTAGATAGATAAATAGATAGATAGTAAACCATAAAATCCAAAATTACCTCATATGCGGTATATATATATATATATATATATATATATATATATATATATATATATATACGTATTAATAAATATACATGTTTTCCTCACCGGTAGGATTATTAATTCATCTGTTATATTGCATCGAGCACTATTATATTAACACCAGCACTCAATGTGCGATATTGTACATACATACATATATATATATATATATATATATATATATATATATATATATATATATATATATACACACACACATATGTGTGTAGATGTGTGTGTATCTATATAATTGTGTATTTTGGCAGCAACCCTTCTTTTAGACAAGTTTCATTAACGACGACAGATAGGGTTCTACGATTAAGCTTTATATTTTTTATTTTTTGTTCGTATAAGTGTTTTGTTTTCTTTACTTTACTCACTTTATGTTGATGAAAGAACAAATTTATGCGATGAACACAAATTGAATAAGAAGCTTAATCGCAGTACCTCTTCAGTCGTATTTAATGAAACATTTGTATATATATATATATATATATATATATATATATATATATATATATATATATATATATATATATGTGTATATGTGTATATATATATATATATATATATATATATATATATATATATATATATATATATATATATATACATATATATATAATAAATTGTATGAATATGAGTTTTGAACCTGGGTTTCACGCTTTTGCTGTTATCAGACAAACTGTTTTGTTTCTTTTGTTTTTTGTATTTTAATTGGATCTATTTATGCTTCTTTGACTATATTTGGTGGCGGGAGGGAGAATTTGCTTATGTGCTTGTTTAGGGTAGCACCATCATAAGCATAGACACATGCTACCCCAAACAAACACATAAGCATTTCCAGAGCCAGACCCCCACTGCTCCGCCACCAAACATAGTCAAACAAGCATATATCCAATTTAAAAAAATAAACCAGTTTGTCTGATGATCGCAAAAGTGTGAAAGCCAGTGTCACAAACTCATATCCATACAACTTATTATGTTACCTCTATCAATGATATTGCCTGCTTTAACTAAGTACCGCGCATATAAAATAATATATATGTGTGGGGGGTGTCAGAGAGAGAGAGAGAGAGAGAGAGAGCTTTACAGAGGTTTTAACAATTTAGTAATACTTCGTGGTCTGGAAGGAATCTAGACCCTTGTTCGGCAACCTTCCCACAGATGGTGTCTCTCTAAAAGGGCTCGGCCTCCTGTGCTGTGAACTTGTTAATCGGAGTAGATGGGTTCGCCTATCACTTGAGCCAGACTCCTTTCCTGTTTATTGAACAGGAGTAAATTATCCCTTGTTTCTTGTTTAGAATATGGTTTACCGGTTCCTTTCTTCTATAGCCATAATGAATTTAATTGTCTTAACATTTTGCTGATCTGACTGGTCAGTGACTGTGACTCTTCATTATAAAAGTACCGGATTTTCTTGTTACTGCATAGTAAGGAGTCCGGATTTTTGGTAGCGCCTAGTGAGGCTACCCTAGTCAACAGTCGCATAATATCGGGATATATACAGTGCATTGATATGTGTCCCTGCATGTACTTCCGGTGGACATCCCTGAAGCTACGTTATAATTTAGTCTTAGCCACCGTTCGGCTTATTTGTATTGCCATAAGTGATGTTAAGTGGTGATTATTTTGGCATTTTTCTCGTTATAAACTAAAATAACCTTCTTATAACAGTTACAAAAGAAAGAATTTACAAGGTTGCAAACAAAAATTCCAAAACAATAGAGGAAACACGAGAAAAATTGTATGCCAGACAAAAATATGTCTAAAATTTCTGTTTGTAAGGAAGGAGTGTTAAAAACGGCTCGCTCCGAACCAATCCAAACTTCCTAAGAGGGAACCAAAGATCAGAATTTTTTTTTCTTATTCTGATAACGACTTCTTGGTTGAGGTGAGAACTTTTGAATAGCCCACCTCGTAGATACGAGAAACATGAAATACAAAGTGTCCATAAAGTTCGTGTGCACTTTAAAAATTTATAACTTTATTTGTATTTGCGATAGAAATAATTTGTAAAAAGGATTAGAAAGAAGTAAATCTATATTTTTTAAGGTTTTATTGAAATTTTATTTAAGTTTCCACATGTCCACCATCATTAGCAATACAAAGGGTAATACGATTTTGCAGTTCACGGAAAACATTTGCCAACTGATTTACAGTAATGCCTGAAATCACATTAGTTATTTTAGCTATACTTAAAATTAGGTACATTAAACTTCATAACATTTTTTACAGATTATTTCTATCGCAAATACAAATAAAGTTATAAATTTTTTAAAGTGCACACAAACTTTATGGACACCCTGTATATGTAGTTTAACATGAAAAATATGAAGTTAAAAGGAAAATAAATTCGGAATGCTTGTGGGTTATTAAAATAAAATCAAACACAATGATTGAATAATAAAAGTGGAACTGCGAAAAAAGACGAGTGTTAAGTCCCGTTTTTGTTTCATTGATTATTTCCTTTTTCAAATCTAATATGAAGCGTGTTGCTTCACACTGAGAGCTGAAAGCGAAAAAAAAAATAATAAAAAGACTGAGAATATATAATTTAAAAAAAAGCTTAGAACCAAAAAGAAGTGTGTGATAGAAAAAGATGATGAAGAACGATATATCTCGGCAAATATTTTGCGGCCATTGATTGTGTTAGTCCTGAACTGATGACACCTGGCGTACATCGAACATCGCTCTTTCTCTATAGACTTGTTTTTGTCAAAGACTGGTGGCGTGTGCTCATATCGTGTCGTGTGATAAAAACGGAAGGAATGACATTGCGACATTGTTTCCTTGACACATTCTTATTGAAATTGAAGACCACAACAACCTGGGGGTCTGGGGAATGGTGATACGCCTCGGTTTATGCGACAAAACTTTCGTGTTTTTTTTATCTTTGTTGTGCGTTTCTATGATAATCAGGTAAAAATAAGACATCACTTCCTTGTCGGAATCAACGCTTTAAGAGGAGTGTGAGGACGTTTTATAGTATATATTTATGGACACCTGGAACATTTGTCCCACAAACAATATTGCCCGAGTCATGTGAGTCCAGTAAGGGTAACCGAAATCGTATACCATTTCCATCGGATCTTTCGAAATTATCCGACATTGCATAAGACTCTGCAATAAAAATAGAGCTTCCCTTTGGGAGGCGCCAATTTGATAATATTTTGGCTCACTACATATCCTATCTAGTCCTCTCATTTTGCCCCGTCTATAGGTGGGTCTAATTTTAGGGAACTTTGTCAATATGTCCTGAAAATTATCCTGGAATATGAGTGGATGCGTTTTTTGTTTTTCGGGGATTATGTAATTTTAGCAGAACTTGGGGTTGCTTGGTGGAATACTGGCTGCAATCGTTTCTTGTATTTTTTAGAATGTGGTGCCCAACTCTTCAGCAAAAGATTTAATCCTGAGTTCATAGGGTTGTACAGAGTTATCTTTTTGTCGGAATAGATCGCAATAATTCGGTTCAAAAGTACTGTTACAAGCTGGGTTAGTTGGGCATGATTTTATTTTTACATAGTACCGTAGTGCCAGTTTAGTGCCTCGTAAATGTGAAGGGGTTTCATTAGATACTGTGTATAAGCTCTCCACTGGGGATGTTCTAAATGCCCTGTGTACTAATCTTAGGCCTTGATTGTAGGTTGCATTGAAAATTTTTAGTTGCGACTTTCTGGCCACTCCATATATGAAACTAGCGTAATCCAGTTTGGAGCGAAGTAGTGATCAGTATAATTCCATCAATGCTAGTCGATCTGCTCCCCCTTTCAGTATGGGCCACTACACCTAGCATTTGGAGGACTTTGTTACATTTTGTTTTCAAATATTTTACATGGAAAATGAACGTTATTTTTTTTTATCAAATATAATGCCTAGAAACTTGTGTTGTTCTAATACTGGAACTTCTGATCCGCCTAATTTTAAGCATGGACTATTGTACAATTTTCTTAAATTTGTATAAAGTTAGGCATTTGGTTTTCGTTTTGGAAAACGTAAACCTATTTTCAGTGGCCCATTTGTGTATTTTATTGAAACATTGTTGCAGTTGTCTTTCAATCATGTTGAAATCTGTACATGATTAGAAACTCATCGATATATAGAGAGCATCGCAATCCTGGGCTTACAGTTTTAACGCTGGGGGTAATTTTTACGGCATATCAACCTCAATGGGTTATTTAATGCCGACAAAATTTTTAGTGCTGGTAATGTTTTTCTTCAAAAATCTATTTCTAGAAATATTTTTCCTTGAAGAAATCTATAGCTGGTCATATTTTTTCAAAGAATGTATAACTGTTTGTATTGCTGGTATTATTTTTTTTAAGTATTACTGATAATAATTTTGCCTTCAAAAATTATTACTGGTAATATTTTTTATTAAAAAGTATTTCTGTTATTAAAACCTATTTTTACACAAGTTTAGGTGTCAACTATTTGCCCATAGCTGGGAGCCTAACAGGTATTACCACCCCAGGTCAGGGTGAATCTGGCAACGCCAGCAATTAAGAGGTGGTTCCACGCTCTTCAAAACCTCCTGATCAGAGGCCTTGCTGTTGGATGTAGTTCATCGTCATACCCAGGACGCTTGGGGCGAAGTAGTAATCTGTATAAT
The DNA here is from genome assembly GCA_964036315.1 of Acanthosepion esculentum. Classification (NCBI taxonomy): domain Eukaryota; kingdom Metazoa; phylum Mollusca; class Cephalopoda; order Sepiida; family Sepiidae; genus Acanthosepion; species Acanthosepion esculentum. The sequence continues at coordinate 95,429,868 of OZ038486.1, read as the reverse complement.
TTGATCAACGTTAGTTGATCTGCTACCCATGCAATATGAGACACTACAGACAGGTGTTGTAGGGCTATGCTACATTTTGTTTTCATATACATTAGTAGGGAAATGAACGTTAATTTTTATAAAAGATAATGCTTATAAACTTAGTGTTTCGCTACTGGAACTTCTGATCCGCCTAATTTTAAGCATGGACTATTGTACAATTTTCTTAATTTGTATAAATGCAGGCATTTGGTTTTCGTTTTGGAAAACGTAAACCTATTTTCAGTGGCCCATTTGTGTATTTTATTGAAACATTGTTGCAGTTGTCTTTCAGTGGCATTCATGTCGAGATCTGGACATAGAAAATCATTGACATATCGAGAGTTTCTCATTGCGGGACTTATGGAGTTAATTTTTACGCAAAAACGTGTCACCGAAAGAATGTTTCTTTGTGGAACTCCTTCTTGATTTTGTAGTTCCAATAGTGTACTTTCTATACGGAATTGAAATCCCCGGTCTTTCAGGAAATTCCATATGAATTGAATCAGCCTTCGTTTTAGACCCCAATTCATGCAGATCTTTCCAAATACCAAATTTCCATGTATCGTCCACCTTTTCAAAAAAACTCAAAAAGACAAAAAACCGCCGTTAGATGTTCTTTCTTAATGAAGGCTTCCTTTACAAAAGTTTCGAGACATACTAAATGATCTATGGTACTTCTTTTCTTCCTAAAAGTTCATTGGTAGTAACTGATTAGGCTGTTAGTTTCCAGATACGAAGTCAACATGTTGTTGACCATTCTCTCCATATTTTACATAGGCAGTTCGTTAGTGCAATCGGCCTATAGCTTTCAGGTTCTATGTCATCAATTTGGAATAGGGATGATGAAAGACTGTTCCCACATATCTGTGAAGTTGCCACTTGTCCATATGTTGCTATACAAATTTAGTAACAGTTGTCATCATTTGTTGGCCAACTGTTTTATGAATTGATAGTGGATATCTGGTTCCACAGCTGTATTGTGGACTTTCATTAAAGATTCATTTAGTTTCTCTACAGTGAATGGTAGTTGATTGCTCTTAGCGTTTTTTGATTTAAAGTTATTTTTTGTTTTTTCCACTTTTTGTTTTAGCTTCAGAAATTGTTGGCTACCATTCTTGGCAGGTGAGTCTTTTGGAAATTGTTTTCGCTAATTGATTAGCGATATCCTTTTTGCTGTTAATTATCGAGAGATATTTCATAGCGTTAGTATGATGTTTACCAATTATTTCCTTATCGTATCCCATAGACATTTTGTTTTTGTGGCAGAATTAAGTCCAATGTCGTAATTTTTCCAACATTCTTTTTGCTTTCTTTAAATAGTTTCCGTGCTTTTGCTCGAAGTGACTTAAATTCTACCAAATTAAAGGTTTGTTGAAATCTCTCAAAGCTCTTCTTTCGAGCCTGATAGCTTCACTACATTCATCATTAAACCAAAGTCTATTAAGTTTTTTGTACTGAACTTTTTAGAATGCATTTCTTTGCTATAGATATAAGGATTTCTGTGAACTGTTTTAAGTCCTTGATGCACTTACCTTCAGTTAGTTTATGAGAACATTGGTTTTGAAATTCGTCCCAGTTCACTCCGCTTTATTTCCAACGGAGATGATTTTTATCATTATTTAATGAATTTTGCAAAACAATTGGCAATTGATGACTACTGCATATGTCCGCCAGAACCTTCCAAGAGAAATCACATATCGATTGATGGATCACATATAGATAAATCAATTGCACAGTAGCTTCCAATAAATGGATTTATTTAGGTCGTTTTTGCTGGTTATTTTACAGTTTAAGTGTGCTGACGTCGTTTTTACATTAATTTTGCTTTCTTTAATTATTTTCTTTGCTATTGCTCGAAATTATTTAAATTTTAACAAAGTAGTGGTTAAAGGCTGTTTGTTTGAAATCTCTAAGTTCTTCTGAGCCTGATAGATTCCCGACATTCATCATTGAACTAAGGTCTTTTACGTTTTGTTTTTATGGAACTTTTTGCAATGCGTTAGTTTGCTTTAGATATAAGGATTTCCGTAAACTATTCTAAGACTCTGGTGGATTTATCTTCAACTACTTTATAAGAACATTGATTTCTAAATTCGTCCTTGTTCGTTCTGCGTCATTTTCAACAGAGAGGATTTTTATCATTATCTTCTGTATTTAACTGAACAATTGGCAATTGATGACTACGGCATATGTCCGCCAAAATCTTCCAAGAGAAATCCATATCGATTGATGGATCACGTATGGTAAATGCTATTTCAGAGTAGCTACCAGTAATTGGATTTCTCTAGATCGGAGTTTTATCGTTATAAATACATAAATCCTTATTGTTTATAAATGTTTCGAAAGACCTTTTTTGGTTTGTATCTTTACAGCCTCATATGATGCTGTGACTGTTAAAGCCTCCTACTATCATAAAAGTTGCTGGTATTTGCCGTATAATTTCATGAATTTTGGCTTCATTCTTTTGTTTGTTTTTTTTTTATTAGGTGGAACATATACCGAGAAAATGTTTATTGGCCTATGGAGGTTCACTTTAACAGCAGTCGCCTGTAAAGTCGTTGTCAGATTTATTTTACTTTGGGATACATCATTCCTAATTGGGATAGAAGACCCTATAGGATGTACGAAGACCAGTGCCATGTGCATGTTTGCATTGCTGGTATCCTTTTATATTCACTTTGTCACCTTCCTTAAGGAATATTTCCTGAAGGCAAATCTCTACCGGTGACATGTCTGTTGTTAACCGAAGCAGTTCATTTATATTTTCCTTTATTCCAAGCCAGTTCCATTGCATTATCTTATGCATGGTTGTTTAAATGCTTTCTGTCTTTAGTTTATGTAGGGTTGATATTTTTCCCCGGTTTCAATTTTGGAGTTTTTAACCATTTGAGGATTCTGGCTTTCTACTTGCATCAAATCAAAGTTCGTCAAATTAGTTTTGCTTAATAATTTGGTCGTTGTGGATTTCTGGCTTTTCTTTGACTGATTCTGTTCTTTTGGGAGATAAGCTTTTCAGTCTGTCTTTACCGTGTTTTGGTGGACGGATAAGAGATCGCTCTGAACATTTTTTTAGTAGGAGATTTGGTATTTTTTTTTTTTTTTTTTTAGAATTGGTTTATGTTTGAGCTGTCATCTTTCTATTTGTTTTTTCTTTATTTCGGTTTTTTCATTGTCCTTTTGCGTTTCATCCTGCACCATTTCCTCAGAATATAGACGTTTTAGGTAAGTTCTGAAATTTGGACCAGTCATTCGGTCCCAAGTGTACGAGTCTCTCAATGAGGGCTCTGTATTTGGCAGGCTGAGCATCATTATTTTGTAGTTTTATTTTCCGTTATTTTTGCGTAAGAAGGGTCCTTCATGTAACCTTCAACAAATTGCCGTGCTTCTGAAAATGAAATGTTTCTGTTATATTTTACCGCGACAATTTCCCTTCCCGTTTTCAAGAACTCGCATGTTCTTTAGTATGCTGGATGGCTTTTCTTTAACACATCTTATTTAATCCTAGTATTCGTCTTCAGAATCGTCTGAATCCCTTTGGCCACATTTTCCACATCTTGGGCGACTCCTGCAGGTATCCATATGATGTCCAGATTTTGTTTCACTGGTTCAATATTATACCCTATTTACTTAATTTTTCTTGTGTTTTCTTTTCTGGATACAGAGTGTAGAAACTGTCCAATTACAGAACATTTGGAGAGTTTCTGCAAACTTTGTGCCCAGAAAAGAAAACACTTGTTCGAAAACAAAAAATTAAATCAAAAGCTTAATCGCAGTACCTTGTTTGTCTTCTTTAATGAATATATATATATATATATATATATATATATATATATATATATATATATATATATATATATATAGATGTAATTATTTATTTAAAAATTATAACATAAATATGTTAGAAAATCCCTACAAAAATAGCCATTTTGTTTCAACATCATCACTTGATAAGACACCAGAGGTGTTGAAACAAAATGGCTATTTTTGTAGGGATTTTCTAACATATTTATGTTATAATTTTTAAATAAATAATTATATTTGCTCTACTCTGTATTGAGCACTCATTTAAGAATAGTAACTGTTGGTTATTGGAATTTATTCCGTATACACCAATCCTATACTTGGGTATATATATATATATATATATATATATATATATATATATATATATATATATATATATATACTTTATTTTGGGATATTACTTCAAAAACATGTGAATAACGCTACGTAAATGCAATCATGTTTCGATGTGTGCCAACTCATCTCATCAGGCGTTAGTAAATGACTGGTTAGTAGACAATTTATTGAAATGTTAAATTTAAAACCACATCCAACCTCTTTTCACGGAAAAAAGAGAAAAGAGTAAGAAAGAAAGCCACATGATATACTCTCTTTTCCAAAGAAAGGGAAGAATAAGGAAATATAGTAAGAAAGAAGTGGGAGTGGGTAGCAGCGAAAATTGTTTTGTCTATAATCAGATCTACTAATCAAAATGGTTTACGTTAAGTAAGAGGTCATGATTCCCAGATTTAAAATCCTTGACATCACAGACGTTATATTCAAAACATTTAAGTTTGCTACAATGTAAGCATAAGACATATGACACTTCCAATGGGAAAGGAAACGTAATTTCACAAGGCTCTTGACAAACCTCATACCTTGTGAGATAAAAAGTTAGGATTTTATAGTCGGTAAATAATATGGCCCTTTAAGAAATAAATGAAAAATTAAAAAACATGAAAAGACAAAATAATCACACAAAATTATTAAAAATATATATATCAAACAAATTTACAAAACCCCCTTGTCTTATTTATCGACTATTTTGCAGCGAAATACAGGATTTTTTACATATATAGACGCATACATTTTTATACTATTGTTCACCTAATACAAGGCTCAAAAGAGGGCACCTCGAGGTGGTGTAATGGTTAGCAAGCTTGTCTCGCTAGAACTGTTTCGACTGAGTAGTGAATTCGATCCTCACTGGGTACCCCATACTTTCGGCCTTGTGCCACATATGAGCTACGCTTGGAAAATCACTACAAGGCTCAAAAGCTACTCAAGCTAGAGATTTACTGAATGACGTTGTTGTAAGGGTTTAATAAGTGAAAGATATGAAGGATATATAACGGTTGACCTAGAAAAGGTTAAGATTGTAGTGATTGGGGAAGCATCTCCCCGGGAGTCAGTTCCAAAAAGTAAAAGTTTTTAGAAAGAAGCTGTCTTATTGGAACTTTCTCTTCACTGATGAACTCCGAAGGAAGTGAGGATGAGTCAACCCTGTGTATGCGGCATATTTGCCATGAAAGTAACGACAGAACAGCAAAAGCATAGCAACTATGAGAAAGAAAATAATTCATCACACTCAAGGCCGTGTAAATGTATTTGAACACTGTTATGGCTGGAAGTAGCCAAGAGGTGGCATCAACACTCCACTTTTGATCGGATTTGACTCTAGAGAATGGTAGGAGGAGAAAGGAACTTTCTGGAACCGGGTATTGAACTCACACTCTTTGGGTCCTGTCACTGGATCTAACTAACGCCTTTATCCACTGTGCCATGTGTCCTTGAGAATTAACAGAAGATAACTGATAATTGACATCCATTAAACATGGCACATGGAACTAGAACAGTCTACCCAGTGAGCCAAATAAAGGGTTCAGTTCGACATTCCAACCACCCGAAGATGGCCGAAGCGTACAACGGCCGAAACGTTGTAATAAATAAGGCGACAAAGATGAGGACAATAGTCCGAATAATGTAAATAGTGTATACAAATCCCCTAATTATTAATCTATAATATAATCTATGCCGAATCCAGCTCTGGATGGAGCTGATCGATGAAGGAAGTCGTTGCTTTAGGGTGCCAGTCCTATTGGGTTATGAATGCTTGGAGAAGTGTCACCCCCGGGAAGGATGAGCTGTGCTCTATACTTTCTCGTAATTTAGTTTCTTCCTCACCACCCTAGCCCGTTGGCCCAAAGATATGATGCTTGCAACGTATCGGAGCGGTCCGGATTCGACTCTCAGAGTCAGTAGAGGATGCGCACTGCTCATGAGTTCCAGATAAGGACAAAACATATATATGAAAAAAATATAGTTTTAAGCTATGCTATATTTATGGAATAAAGTGCTCAATATCAGGGACAGAGCGTATGTAAATATAATATATAATATCGCAAATACAAATAAAGTTATAAATTTTTTAAAGTGTACACAAACTTTATGGACACCTTGTATATAGTTAAAGATCAAATGCAGATCAAATATGCGTCGGAATCCGAAAGGTTGATAAGATGAACACACACACACACACACACACACACACATACATATATGTGTGTGTGTGTGTGTGTGTGTGTGTGTGTGTGTGTGTGTGTGTGTGTGTGTGTGTGTGTGCGCGAGTGTGCATAGAACGTTCGCCTTTCCAACCATGAGACCCGAGTTCGGATCTCACTATGGTCGATTTGTTATCGGACTTGAGTAGACGATCCTAGCATTCAACACCATTGAAAAGTGACTGAAAACCATACTATATCCAAGAATTTAATTGTGATGATGCCAACGTGCTGGTTCAAGACTAGAAGCTTCCAGTTTCACCAAAACCTGCTCCCATCATCCATTCTCTATCGCCGTTTAGTTTTGTAAGAGTTGGTTGGAGGTGAGACAAAGTGCCGATGGCTTGAATTTGTTTAAGTTCGACCTCAACTTGCCAGGAAATGACCCACACACTTGGTTTCATGACCTTCCTCTGCGTCACATATGGAATGAGATATGCAGAAACCAGTTATAAAACTGCAAAGGACTGCAGCTGACTCTGTTATAATTTCGAGTGACGCCTTCTGTAGCATGTCTGTCATGCGTAGCCATATTCAATCCGCGTGTTCAACCGTTGATATCTGTTGTAAACGTCATCCACTTGTAATACCGTTGAGGCCTTTGAGGTTTTATATTTGTTCTTACACTTTTCAGGAGTGTTAAGAGAATTTAGAAACAGTCCGTAATGATTATTGTCCCAAGGACTTTTCGGCCAATTCATTAGGTATTTTCAAGGCCGAATAGAATATCGTATACCAAGTTAGCATACATTCTAGTAACGATGACAAATTTTATTTTGGTTCCACTGAAAATCCTTGAAAATTTCGTTTCTACCACCATCGAATGACTTTAAGCAATACAAGATACATAAACGGCACTGCTTTCTCCAAACATTTCTGGCAATTAAAGAATGATGATAATAAACCCATGGTTATGTTGGATATTGCAGCAAAATGTAAATCATATAATGGGAAAGGCGGTAGATGTAATTTATGCCTTGAAGAAAAATTAGCTATCTTAAAACACTGAAATAACCCTAGCTTATTAAACAAAAGAAAGGAATTAATGATTACATGTACGCATAAAAATTGATATCTGTTGAAATATGTTGATCCAGATAAATTTTTAATATAAATTATGACCTTTCTCTTTTTTAGTTTCTTTTTTAAAATTAAAAAGCCCGTTAATCTCCCTTTACGCTTAATATAAATTTAATATTCACAAATTTAAATAAAAAATTTTTAAATTTATTTTATATATATAGAATAAAAAGCCCGTCTATCTTAAATGCAAAATATACTTTTAAAATGAAAAAAAGGAAATCCCCGTATAATATATGAACTGCACCAACATTGCGTTAACAAGATATTTTTTATTAAAATTAAAATTACGTAACGGTCAGTTTATACTCAGCCCTGAAGATTGCGTTGTACATGAAACTCCGAATATATATATATATCAATTATGTGGTGCGGATTCAATTTATATTACGCAAATCATTCATACGAAATCAGAATGAAACGATTGAAAGCTAAGCTAGTAGTAAAAAAAGACCCGATAAAACCGGCATTTATAAACAAGGATCATATCATTCATTAACGGATTCGAGATTAATGTATTTTATTATTAAAAATTGTTTGCGAGAGTGATTCTTGCCATATCATTAACTTCATTATCTGCTTTTCGTATGAATGATTTGCGTAATATATATATATATATATATATATGAAGAAATATAGTTTTAAAATGTGCTAAATTTATGCGATAAAGTGCTCAATATCAGCGATAGAGCGTGTGTAAATATAAAAGTGAGCATTGATATCAGTCTGTTTCATGCTAGATGCAATCGTCAGGCCACGTATATATATTTATATACAAAATGCTATCATTTTTAAGGCATGCGTATACATGTGTGTGATCGGGTGGAGTTTGGGTTTAAGGTTCATGCGCCAATATTTGGGTTCCACTGTAGTTGAATTGTGGATATTATTCCGTTTTATTCAGATTTTATCTTTCTTTTTTTCTTTTTTTTTTTGTCTAAAGTAAATTCAACACAAATGATATAAACGCATGCGCATGTCCACGTGTCTATTTTCGTCTCTCTGATATCGAACACACGCGCGGAGACACGCGTTGGTTGGTCCAAGCGTGTCTGCACATTTATTCCTGTGTTTCTGTTTATCCATTCGGGGCACTTCCTATAAAGTACACTGTCCTCTCTCTCTCTCTCTCTCTCTATATATATATATATATATATATATATATATATATATATAGAGAGAGAGAGAGAGAGAGAGAGAGAGAGAGAGAGAAGAGTGTTATGATAGATACATATGTATATTAAGGGAATGTAGTGATGCCTACGTGGGCTGGTTTTGACACGCGTTTAGTCAGGTCCCCGCCCAACAAGTTACATGATTGAGATCAAATTTTACCCGTTCCCCCTTTCAATCCCCAATGTTCGATCGATTACTATCTTGCATTCACACTGTGACACCCAATTCGGGTCAGCATGCAAGCCCCAGGTGTGTCCACAACACTGTACCAACAGTCATTCCAAACACGGACAGACTCATCACTGAAAATCTGGGACAATAGACGTCGAATATTCACGGAGCAAACACCACACCCCATTTCACTCAGCAAACAGCGGACGATGACTCGATATAAACAAGATGTCACAAACATATTATTGTATAATCAGCATTACATCAAGCCGGTACTTGTAATTCGGGATCGATTCTTTGTTAATCGATTACTTCGATATATCTAGAATACACTTGGCTAACTCTCACAGTTCATCTGTTTGCAAATTCATCTTTTACTTATATATATATACAGTCAACGACGAAATTATTCGTACACCGGTCAATTTTGAATATTTTTATCCATTTCTAAGAATCTAATGCCTGGATGATGCCAGTTTCTTATATATTAATAAGCCCAAAAAAGGAATATAAAACTCAATTTTCAGAACAATAGTTTAAATACAACAAATTTGACAGGCGAATTATGCAAAATAGGAAAAGACAAAATTATTCGTCTTTTTAAATTATTTGTTCAATTTTTTTTATTTTTCATACTGTACGAATAATAATTTTTCCATTTCCTATTTTGCATAATTCGTCTGTTACATTTGCTGTATTTAACCTATTCTTCTACAAATTGAGTTTTATATTCCTTTTTTGTGCTTATTAATATATTAAAAAAACTGGCATCATCCAGGCATTAGATTCTTAGAAATGGATAAAAATATTCTTAAAATATTACATCACCGCGAGATTTCATAAAACATCAGTTTGTCAAACATACGTGTATATATATATATATATATATATATATATATATATATATATATATATATATATATATATATATATATATAGGCAACGATGAAATTATTCGTACACCCATCAATTTTGAATATTTTTATCCATTTCTCAGAATCTAATGCCCGTGTCGTGCCAGTTTTTTTTACATATTAATAAGCACAAAAAAGGAATATAAAACTCAATTTTGAGAATGAAAGGTTAAATACAACAAATTTGACAGGCGAATTATGCAAAATAGGAAAAGACAAAATTATTCGTACAGTAGAAAATATCGTTTTAAATTGATTGATTCGTGTAAGTATAAATAATTTACATAAATATTTTATCGGTGAAGTCTTCTAAACTATTTATTCAGTAGAATATTTGTGATAATTCCAGCAAAGAACATCATGTGATGCACAGAGTGTCACCATCGTTATTCTTACGTTAACAACACGATGGGGAAGAAAAAAGAGCTTAGCGTTGACTTGAGGCAGAGAATTAACTTCCACAAGTCGCGAAATAGTTACACTATTTCAAACCGGTTAGCTATCCCTAGATCTAGGGTACAGTCCGTTATAAAGATGTTTAAACAGTTTGGAACGACAGAGAATTTGTTTGGGTGTGAAAGAAAAGCCAAATTGTGACCGAGAACTGCACGAAAATTGTGACGCGAGGTTAATATAAACACAAGAGTTGTTTTGAAAGACATCTCCAAAAGTTTAGATACGATGGCTATAAGACTAAGTACTCGCACAATACAACGATGTTTAAATAGAAATGGGTTGTATGGAAACCGACAACGACGAATCCCTCTTCACAAACCATGTCATATTGTTGCTCAGTTCAGTTTTGCCAAAACGTTCGTGGACAAATAAAATTACTTTTGGGAACAAGTACTATGGAATAATGAAACAAAAATTGAGCTTTTTGGACATAATGATGTACAGAAGATTTGACACAAGAAAGGTGAGGCTTTCCTCCCAAAGAATACAGTGGCAACATTAAAACATGCTTTGGGGTTGTTTTAGATGAATAATGAAATCTGCAGACTATATAAAAATTCTGGATGAAAATCTACATCGGCGCAAAATCTTTATCTAGGTCGGCGATTTACTTTTCAGCAGGATAATGATCCCAAACATACGTCTAAATCAGTGACAGCGTGGATCCAGAAAAATAAGATTACAGTTCTGCCATAGCTTTCAATGAGTCCTGACTTGAATCCTATTGAAAATCTATGGAAAGAATTGAAGGTTTGAATAAACACTCGGTCACCAAAAAAAACCTTCAGGAACTAGAATGTGTAACCATTGAAGAATAGAAGGAAATCCCAGAAAATACTTGTTCAAATCTCTTCAAAAGCTTTAGAAAATGATTGCAGCAAGTTATAAAGATGAGAGGTTATGTTATTGATTATTAATGTTTTAAAAATTGTTCAATTTTTTATATTTTTCATAGAGTACGAATAATTTTGTCATTTCCTATTTTGCATAATTCGCCTGTCAAATTTGTTTTATTTAACCTATTGTTCTGAAAATTGAGTTTTATAGTTCACTTTTGTGCTTATAGAAAACCTGGCATGATACGGACATTCTGAGAACTAGATAAAATATTCAAAATTGATGGGTGTGACGAATAATTTCGTTGTTGATTGTATATAATTGCAGAATACTCCGGGACGCAAATAATTTTAAGCTAAATGAGAGGACCAAGCATAATTTTGATCTGGTGTATCATTATAAATTTTTTTTTTTTTTTTTTAATCATATCGCCCCAAGCAAGGCCGGAGTCCACTATCGCGCAAGGGGTTAAAGAAGGGTTGGAGGAAGAGCAGATAAGAGTGGCAATGGAGGGGATGAGGAAGAAGAGAAAGACAGTGGGTCGATCAAGGCAAGCGGGCCACAAAAGATCAGGAGCGAGAGCAGATAGGAATGAGAAAAGAAAGGATGTGGAGAAGGGAAGCGGATAGACCAAGGCAACTGGAGATGTCGATTGACGCTACACTTAAAACTTTGGAGATTGTATTTGTCAGGGAAACAGTAGTAGGGAAGGGAGTTCCATAGGCGGGATGTGCGAGACATGAAGCTATTGGAGTAGAAGAGACGTCTACATCTAACAGTTTCCACGGTGTAGGGGTGGGAGCGGGATGCCAGCCTGGTGGGGCGTTTAAATTCACGAGGCCTGGGGACAAGCGAACGCAACTCCTCAGAGCAATTACCGTGGAAGTATTTGTAAAAAAGGCAGAGCGAGGCAACATCGCGTCTGTGAGAGAGCGACTGCAGACGAGATGACAGATCAGGGCCAATCACGTCGCCTATCCGTCTCTGGATCTTATCAAGAACCCCGAGGCAAACAGCAGGGGCTCCAGACCATATATGGCAGCAATACTCCATGCATGGGCGAATGGTCGATTTATAGACTTGAAAAATCGATTCAGGGGAGAAAAATTTCCTGGCTCGGCACAGAGAACCAACTTTCTTTGCGGTGGCTGATGCAACTGACTCGATGTATTTGTTCCATCTCAGATCAGCAGACAGCGTGAGACCGAGCAGCCGCAGGGAGGGGCTCTCGAGAAGATGGTCATCAGACATTCTAATGGGATGCAGGGATGGGTCCTTGTGGTGGTTGATAGAGAGCAGTTTTGTTTTAGACGCATTAAAGTTAACCATCCATTTCTCACCCCAGATCACAACTGATTGGGGGTCCTTTTCGATTTGGGCTGCCAGGTTAGCTTTTTCCGCCTCAGTAGATTTGCGTTTGAGGCAGGAGTAAATAGTGGTGTCGTTAATTACTAACATGATTTTGTTTAGTTTCTTGTACATATTTGTATTCATATTGTATATATTCATTGGGGATTATTTTACTAAATGTTATGCCCGCCCCCCACAGACTTTATTGTACATATGGGGTTATTTAGGATTTTCATAGAAACAATGAGGTATTTTGGTGGTTGTAGAAAGAATGGTATGTATGAATGTGGTGTTTTGGTGAAAGGAATATTGTTTTGTATGCTTGGGTCAGTGCTTGCGACTAGCTAAGTTTAAATTTAAGACAATTGATGACCTCCCTTTCCTAACCCCCATTTTTGGCCTTGTGCCACATTTACTGTGTATTTTGTACAGTAAAAATTGTCGTCAGCGTAGATGCCGACTTGGGAGTCAATGGCGTCAGGAAGGTCATTTATAAATATGAGGAACAGAGTAGGGCCTAGGATGGAGCCTTGAGGAACACCTGCATTAGCGGGATAGGATCTGGAGATGGATCCACTAAGAACAACCTTCAAATCCCGGTTTGACAGGAACGATTGTATTAGGTCAAACAATCGACCTGTGATACCATAACCCTGAAGCTTGCAGAGAAGGCCGGCATGCCAGACTCTATCGAATGCTTTGGAGATGTCAAGGGCCACGGCACGAGCTTCACCGTTGTTATGGATAGCTTGGCAGACAAATTCAGTGATGGCCGTAAGCACATCGGCAGTAGATCGGGCAAAGCGGAAACCATACTGCTTGTCTGAGAGCAGATCGTGGGATATCAGGTAATTAATCACTTCGGAGTTGATAATGGCCTCGAATACTTTGCCGAAGAGGGGTAGGAGACTGATAGGACGGTAATTGGAAGGGTCGGAGGGGTCACCAGTGTTCTTGTAGACAGGAACAATGGTTGAGGACTTCCAGCAGTCAGGAAAACAGGACTCCTTGAGGCAGCGGTTGTACAATTTAGAGAGGGCAGGCGCCAGTTCAGGTGCGCATTTCTTTAGGACAATGGCTGGTATTCCGTCACCACCAGTAGCCTTGTGGAGATCTAAGTTAGAAATAATGCCCAATACCGACGACGGGGTTATGTGCAATCAGTCCAGGAGGGCATCAGTTCTGGGAGGGAAATCAGGCAAGGGCACCCCGGAAGAATCTAGCGTAGAATTAGAAGAGAACTTCCGAGCGAAGCATTCGGCCTTGTCAGCAGAGGTGGTCAAGACCTCAAACTGATTGAATAGGGGAGGAATGGAGGGTTTGTTATTGTTCAGGACGCTCTTGCAGAGGCGCCAATAATCTCTGGAGCCAAATTTGTGGGATGCAATACGTTCCTTCATCCGAGCAGCAAATAGTGACTTGGCATCGTCGAGGATACGCTTACACTCGTTACGGGCAGAGGTAAATAGACGTCTATTGGAGTCGGACATATCACTTCGAAAACGGTGGAAGAAGTGGTTCCTATGGGCAATGGCGGCTGAGCAAGCAGCTGTGAACCAGGGGGAGGAGTGAGGTTTGACCTTGAATTTCCTGGAGGGGATGAAGGCTTCGATACCAGCTTTAACCCAGGAAGAGAACTCAGAAGCACACTCATGAGTGGGGAGCTTAAATACAGCATCCCAGGGGACATCGCGGAGGAAGTCACGAAACGCGTCCCAGTCAGCCCGTTGATAGTAGAATGTGGTTCTGGTGGTAGGAGGCTCTTTGCAGGGTGTGGGGCTGAAGGAGATGCTAACGGACACAACAGCATGATCGGAGTTACCGATAGGACAGAGTTGCGTGGCACTACAAGACTCAGGGATGGAGGTAAAACACAGGTCGAGGAGTGAGGCCTTACCGTCACGGTTGTAGGCAAAACGCGTGGGGAAATCGATTAACTGAGTGAGGGATTGAGAGACTGAAAAGTTGAGAGTATGAACGCCTGCGAGGTCGGTAGTAGCGTTCTTAAGCCACTGGCTGTGATGGGCGTTAAAATCGCCAACTACAAATACGTGAGCATACGGATGGGCAGAGAGGGCCCTATCTATGCTATCAGAAATGACATCAAGTATCCCACAGTCCTGAGAGGATGGAGAGCGGTATAGGAAGAAAAGATAGCTAACGGCATTGAGAAGAGAGAGCCGGAGACACAAGAACGAGTGATCCGGCGATTCGAGGGAGGACTCTCTAGCTAGAGGGAGATGGTCCTTGACGTAAACCCCCAGGCCATGCATGTGTGTTAGAGAGTCTTTTCTGAGGAGAGGAAGGTATCCAGGGATCGAGAGATCAGAGGAGGAGATAGCGGAGTGAAGATTGGTCTCACACAGGGCCAGTATATCCGGGCGATTAGCAATTAGGAAGGACTCAACGCTGCAGAAGTTGGTTCTGATGCCACGGAATGTTGGTGAAGGAGATATTTAACGGTTTGGGTGAACTGAGTTTTTTAAACTTATTCTTTCAGTTTTGTTACATCGGCCTATTCTCAGGATAATATTGCATTCGGTAACCTGATGAAGTTAGTTAAGCAGTCGAAACATTGTCTTAAAAGATACAAAGTTATCCAAATAAATCAAATCATTTGGGCGTGTCCGTCTACACAGGAATGTATCAATAAGTCTGTAGCCTACACAACAAACAATCTCTTTCCTTGCCAATGGACATCATTCAGTGATGGTTAATGTCATAGAATACTATAGATTGAAAGTTTCAAATCAAAATTCAGCTAATGTGTGTCATAAATGCACACCCACGCACACAAAAACATATATATTGAGATTCTTGACAACATTTAAAGAAGGGTTTGTAATGTAAACAATCTTGACCAGGCATCTCGGCTTCAGTCACTTTCTCACCAACGTCAAGTGGTTTCTGTCTATTCTGCAAGTAGTTTTATTGTGATGAGCTTTTTTTTCCTTGGTGCTCCGACTATATGAATTTAACCGTGATACATTGTCCGCTATGTCTCACCGATTTACTGCTGAACGAGCTAAATGTAACCGTTACTTCTACTCTAACAGTTTCTTTTCTCCATTGGGAAAATCTCTTTCGAATTCTTGCTTCCCTGATTACTACAATCTATTGGAGTTTGGGGGTACTCTAGTATACTAGTGAGTCAGCCAAAATGAGCTGACTCATTTTATAGTTTACCAATAGAAGAGTTAACCAATCAGAAGGCTCAAAATAATGACGACGTGTATAAAGGCGGCTATGTATTTTCAGGAATATTCACTGCCACCCTTTGATATCGAAGACTGAAGAATTACTGAACAGCTGCTGGTGGTATTGGCGATATAGTCAGATCCAGTAGAGTGTCTGATTCGGGAGTGTTAATCTTTAACGTTGTTTCATTGAACAGATTACGTACTGCGCTGGATTCTATATTCATAGACTATGGTGAACATGGTCAACACAGTCTTCAAAAATGTAACTGCAACGTCAGTCAACTTCTTCTGTCTTCTTGAAACCTGTTGCTTAAAAGTCATTCAAATCAATTCTCCCACGCTGTCTTCTCATTCGCTTTCACTCCCTGTAACACCATAGGTTCTTGTGACATTGTCACCTTGCTTGGGGTGAAACGATTAATATATATATATATATATATATATATATATATATATATATATATATATAGCAGTCTGACTGAATAAATTACAAATATAATGTATGCTTATTTTGATCATAATCCTTTCATATCCACGAATATTTTTCCGTATATTAAAATTGAATGAAGCAAGAAATGTACTTTGACAGTGAGAATGACTTTTATTTCCCCAAAAAGGATTATGATCAAAATAAGCAGACATAATGTTTGTAATTTATTCAATCAGACATGCCTGAAAGAGATTTTGCTGCTTAAATACATAAATATATATATATATATATATATATATATATATACCTACATACGCAGACACACACACACACACACACACACATATATATATATATATATATATATATATATATATATATATATGTATATATATATATATTGATAATATTAGTGGTTAATATACACACATATACATATACATATATATATATAAAATATATAAATACATGCATATACATACACACACACACACATACATATATATATATATATATATATATATATATATATATATATATATATATATATATATATAATTCTAAGAGGATAGAATCCAGGTAGAACTCAATTTCGAGGACAGAGTCAGAATATAATAAAAAGTTTATAATATGATAAAAAATGTAATAAATTATAACCATGGAATATTAGTGTTTAAGCTTTTTTATTATCATATTTTATTTTATATATATAGATATAGATAGATAGATGATATTAGTGGTAAATATACACATACATATGCAATCATATAACTAAAATATATAAATATATATACATACATACACATACATATATGTATAAAAGATAATTGCAAGAGGATAGAATCCAGGTAGGACTCAATGTCCAGAAAACTTCTCTCTGTTAAATTTTACCCCCCCCCCCTTCATCTTTAGACCTTCCTATTCTTCTCTCGTCTGTTACCCCTCCCTTTGGCTTTCATTCACTCTAGCATTCGCCCCACACTCTCATACATACACTCTCACTAAATTTTATTTTTTATTCCCGGAGATGTTTTTTCTGTTTTCTTTTTGAATTTGTAGGTCTGATGAATTGGATCGTATTTACGATTCCAATGGAATAAATTATGACTATGGAATATTAGTGTTTAAGTCTTTTTATTTTATATAATATATATATATATATATATATATATATATATATATTATGCGTCTTACACCGCAACGACGTAGGACATAACTTTAATTTCACCAATGCCAGCCTTATAAAAAAAAAGAACATAACCCTTAAAAGAGAAAATATTATAAAAACATATTTATAGCAATACTACCAACTATTAACACATGTTTAAAAGACTACATTACGTCTCCATTTTTCTACAGATCACATCTATTATTCATGAGTCTAAATTATCTCGTCCGGGTACATAAAAATCAATATATATATATATATATATATATATATATATATATATATATACAAAAAAAAACGAGATATACTTTAATGAAAAATCGAACCAAACAAAATTTTTCAAAATATCCTGCAGCGTCTCACTAACTTTTGCACACTTTAGCATCCCAAATGTTTTCTTACAATTATTTGAATTTTACCTCATTGCACGTCACACAAATCTAACCAATAAGAAATAGGCAAAATCTAAGCAAAGTATTAAGATTTAAGAAAATTTTGTTAGAAACAAACAAAAAGGTAATGAACACCAATATGACTCTGAATACTGAACAACATCCTCACAGGTGGATATGAGTCATGAGGCAACTGAGATGTGGTTCTACAGAAAGATGCTAAGAATACCATGGATGAAGCATGTGAATAAAGAAGGAATTTTAAGAAAAATGGAAACAAAAAGGAAATTTAGAATTGGAAAGAGACAGTTGAAATTCATGGGACACGTAATGAGGAAAGGGAGCTTGGAGAATTTGACACTCAAAAGGACATTTTGAGGAACAGAGGAAAACAACGAGTAGCCTACTTAACGAGCATATGTAAATGGATGGCAAAATAGTGAGCGAGATGGGCAGTAAAATAAAGACAAACATTGCTAAGAGCTACAAAGGTTTAGAAGTTGTGAAGAGCCATGATCACCAACGTCTTGAAGGACCTAAAAGAAGAAAAAGAATTGTAGAATATATTTACCACGTGAAGCACGACACCCATCCGACGGGATCCACCTGTTCGTGCTTTCTTATAAATGCCGGTGAGGTCAAAGTTCACTTGTTTGATGTCTTCTTATTAAACTTTAAATAGGAAATGCCGAGACGTGCAACCGAATCCCCGGATGGGTGTCAAAATCCGTAACCCCCACCCCTAAACTCTTGATTCATCAAGTCACGTATAAACATCAGCATTTGAAGAAGGTAAAAAAAAATGACTGAAAACAAGAAAACAAAATTGAAGACAAAATAAAAGATAAAACAAAAATGAGGTGAGAATTTCATCTCGAGATGAATGCAGTGATGTCGAAGCCTCGAGCGAGGATTAAAGTGTAATAGAGAAAGGAAAGAAGAGAGGAAGAAAAGAGAGGAAGAGAGTGTTGTTTGTGTGTTGTGCGACTGACATCGGAGGTTAGTATTGTCCTGATGAGTTTACGCACCGAAAAGTAGTTCTCTTCACAATGGCTGTCCACAGATCATAATAATCACGGTCTGTAAT
Source organism: Acanthosepion esculentum (assembly GCA_964036315.1). NCBI lineage: Eukaryota > Metazoa > Mollusca > Cephalopoda > Sepiida > Sepiidae > Acanthosepion > Acanthosepion esculentum. Next base: position 95,411,242 of record OZ038486.1, on the reverse strand, counting down.
TAAAAGACTTCGTTTGGAGGATCAAGTTAATATAATTGGAAGAGGACTTTGCACACTGTGGTTGTCATTAGTCATCCAACAATATCACACCTGTTGTTGCGCATGCTTTCACTATACACGTCATATTTTGACTCATCTATTCTCTCTCTCTCTCTCATATACATATACATATATATATATATATATATATATATATATATATATTGTGTATATTTAGGCAGCAATTTTTCATTGATGTATGTTTCATTAAATAATATAGACAAGTTGTGTCTATTTTAGGTTCCTTTCATATTGTCTGATAAGCTTAATAACCTTTATCACTGTTTTATGTATATAGCTTCAAGAATTTTTAGTTTTAACATTTTTAGACATTTAAAACAACATGCCTGGCCGCGTACACAATTCCGGAAAATCTTCGTTGAAAACACAACTATACTTAAACATGAAAGCAATAAACAAAAACTAAAAATTCTTGAAGCTATATACATAAAACAGTTTAAATCTAACCTGAACAAAATAAAGTACGAAATCTCTACAAATGTTCTTAAATGCCTATAATTGATAACTGAAGCCATTGGTTTATACCAACGACTTCCCATACTTAACACTTCTCGTTTTCACTCTCGCGTGGTCATGTGTGACGTCACGAGCTGTGATGCAATTTTCGCTTCCGCGTCTCGTATACACGAGTGTGTCGTTTTCATGCAACAAAAATATTATTGTTTCGTCCGTGTATTGTTTGATATATTTAAATGTAATTGTCATCTTTGATAATGGCTTATGTAAGTCGAAAGCTTAGATTGGATTTAAACATGTATCAATATGGTGGTTTTCTTTCGTCTTTCAATGATAATGTTATTAAGCTTATCAGACAATATGAAAGGAACTCAATTAAAATAAATAGACACAATTTGCCTATATATATATATATATATATATATATATATATCCGTAATTTCTCGAAAATAATACGCACCCATAAATAATACGCGCCCCAACAAATGAATCCAAAAATTAAGAAATATATCTATCCTTATGTATAATACGCATCTATAAATTTTGTCAAAAAAAACAAACAAACAAATAATTACGAAGACATTTTGTCAACCTTGACATTAAGAATAAAATCGAAACTTAGCGGCTAAAGTAATGTTGAAAATTACCAGCGGTTTTACTGATAAATGTAACATTTTATTTTACCGCCAAAATGTCGTCAAAACGTTCGAGTGAATAATAATTTGTTTAATGACAAATTAAAATGACAATTTAGATATTGATTCTATAGTAGAAAGTGGTGGTGGTGGTGGTGGTGATGATGATGATGATGATGATGAGGATGATGATGATGATGATGATGATGATGATGATGATGATGATGATGATGATGATGATGAAAATTAAAATTTCAATAACTTGATATCCTCTTTTCTTCAAAATTGGCCTTTTGATAGATTTTTTTATTTTTTCGCCAAATAAAAACATGCGGTTACTGATAAACAAATTTATTGACAAAAAATATTACAACTAATATTATTGTTGGATTTAAAATGGAAATTGGGATTATATCTTTCTCATTTTAGAACAACAAGTACGTATTTATTATTATAAATCAATAATGAAAAACATATTTTGTTTAAACCTATTTATAATACGCACCCCAACTATCACCTGTAATTTACAGTAAAAAATGCGCATTATTTTCGATAAATTACGGAGTATATATATATATATATATATATATACATATATATATATATATATATATATATATATATATATATATATATATATATATATATATATATATAATCACATATGCACAGTTGTTCTTAATATTATGGATATTTTTATCTATTTATATTTCTCTCGTTTTCTATTTCTTTTTCTGCGTGTGTATCGTATGTCTTTCTGTTTTTTTTCTATATGTAGAAATAAATACACTTTCTCTCTCTCTTTCTTTCTCTCTCTTTCTTTCTCTCTCTTTCTCTCTCTCTCTCTTTCTCTCTCTCTTTCTCTCTCTCTGTATTTTTGTCTTTCTCTTTAATTCTCTATATATTCATCTCCTCTTCAAATCCACTTTTTCACCATTCTCTCTCTCTCTCTCTCTCTCTCTCTCTCTCTCTCTCTCTCTCTCTCTCTCTCTCTCTCTCTCTTTCTCGGAGAATTTTGTCTCTCTCTGATTTTCGTTCTATATATCTCTCCCATCTCAACTTGTCTACTTTTTCCTATCTCTCTCCCTCTCTTTCATATATCTCTCTTAGTATCTTTATCTTTTTTGTATACTACTTTTTATTCAATAGAAGGCACAAGAGCCACTCAACGTAGAGGGTTAATGTGTGGCACTGTACGAGCGTAAGAATAGGCAAGAAGTGAAGTTCAATAAGGTTAAGTTGGAAAAATAAAACATCCTGCCAGGAGTCTGTTCCACAACGCAGCAGTTCTTGGGAATAAGTTGTCCAAGTGGAACTTCCTCCTTACTAATGGAACACGAAGCTAATAAGAATGATTCATCCTTGTGCATATGGCAAGATGGGCCCCAACTGCAAAGATCAAAGTTGGTAGAACCAAGGAATGTCGATTGTAAGAACATTTGTCATGGAAATAGCGATAGAGTAACCAGAGACTTGAGACGTTTTACCTATGGGAAAGAGATTGTAATTTGAAAAAATCCATCACTCATAAGGTCATCTCTCTCTCTCTCTCTCTCTCTCTCTCTCTCAACAATTGCATTTTCCCTCTTTCCATCATCAACATCGATCTATCGATCTATCTATAATCTGATAAACTTAAGTTCTCTTAGTAATTATTTTATTATTTATATCTTTAACTCTTTTCGTCTTTGTGTGCGGTTCGTGCGTGTATGTGTCGATAATTGTATTCTCCTATCTTTCTCTTCAGTTTAATCTATATCTATTTATCTAATTTTTGTCTATCTATCTGACTATCTATTTATTTATTTATTTTCCTTATCTTCACATTGATTCTTGTTCGCCTGTCGTAGAATAATCTTCAATAAGGTGTTTGACAAGACGAGTTCAGTGCTGACAAGATGCCTCGCAACCGTTGCCTTGTACAAGATTAAAATAACACTAAATTTTTTGGCTTGCGTAAATATACACCTCAGCATTTCTGTTTTGTAAATGCTCTTTTTACCAACAAAGGTCGACTTAGACCGGAACACAACTTGTTTATCTGATGTTCGGCAATAATTTAGAATCTTCCTTGGATAATTCACCATTTAAGATGCCACTTAGAAGCGTGATCTTTTAGGATGTCACATGGATGCTTGACCACTTAGGATGTTCTCTGGTTGGATAACCATTTAAGATGTCTATTGGGTGCGTGACAGTTTAGGATGATATTTGAATGAATGGGGCACCTTGGCGTGGTGTAATGGTTAGCAAGCTTGTCTCGCTAAAACAATTACTGGAGAGTGAGTTCGATCCTCACTGGGTGCCCCATACTTTTGGCCTTGTGCCACATCTAAGCTACGCTTAGAAAATAAGATTGAATGAATGAGCATTTAGTATCTGGCGGGTGTTCATTTAGGAACATCAGAGATTGGAAGGGTCATCTCTGTTGTGTTTCTCTTATCATTTACTTACATTCACCAAACTTCATCTCATTGATATAAATTCTCGCCCCCCACGACACCTAATTATGGTACCCAGTTCATATATTTTATGGTACCAACATTCATACTCTGACTTCAATCTTCAAAGTCCTTTCAAGAACCATCAAGAGAAAGGCGAATAAGTTTAAAAAAGAGGAAACAGTAAAGAGGAAAATTGGATCAGTGGGTCACGACAGCAAGAGGGGTCATCATTTCAACTTAGAGCTAAATACATTCTTATTGTTCAAAGTAGAGTCCAATAGTGTTATAAAAACATCGGAGAATTCCAGTAAGATATCTTTAATCATTTCTAAGATACAACAGTTCAGAGCTTAATTTAACAATTGAACAATTTTGCTGTTGTACGATTTAGGCAGTTTTTCTGTTACACCCGGTATATACAACTAAACATATATTTACTTATATTAGAAATATACATATTTACTTATATATATACAAAATAAATAGATATATATATATAAATGTACAAACAGATATATATATATATATATATATGATAAAAAGGCTTAAACACTAATATTAGTGTTTAAGCCATTTTATTATGTTCTTACTCTGTCCTCGACATTGAGTTCTACCTGGATTCTATGCTCTTGGAATTTTATATATATATATATATATATGTATGTGTATGTATGTATATGTATGTATTTATATATTTTAGATATATATATGTATATATATGTGTGTGTGTATATTAACCACTAATATTATCAATATCTATCTATCTATCTATCTATCTATCTATATATATATATATATATATATATATATATATATATATATATATATATATGTATATATATATATATATGTATATGTGTATATATATATATGTGTGTGTGTGTACAAATAGATATATACATGTACAAATACATATATACATATGCACAATTAAAACATATATGTGTGTGTTTGAGTGTGTGCGTAAAAAAATTATAACCTCCTATTAATAATCGAATGAGTAATTAAGTTACCTCACTATATAAAAATTATGAAATTGACGTTGTGTTTACGAGCATATTCACAATTGTATCAATTCAACCACAAAGAACTTCTTTTACAACATAAATTTTTAAAATCAGCGTTTGTGACTTTGCGCGCATATATATATATATATGTGTGTGTGTGTGTGTGTGTGTGTGTGTGTGTGTGTGTGTGTGTGTGTGTGTGTGTGTGCGCTTGTGTGTGTGGCGTAAGAGAGAAAGCAACCAGCTGTTGTGCGTTCACTTAAGTACGTGCAGGCACACGCATCCAACCGTTGGTTGGTTGGTTGCTATGGTTTAGCGGTATATCAACACCTCTATGGGTCAATTAATGCCAAAATCTAAATATTTTAAACGAAATTGTATGCTTTCAACTACAGATAAAATGCATTGGTCATTTTCTATATGTATTGTTGGTAATTTTACTATAAAAATGTATTTTTATACTTTCCGAATATGCTTGCTTGCGGGTTCATTATTTGCCCATAGCTGGGACCTTAACAGGTACTTACCACACCGGGTCAGGGTGGATCTGGGTACAGCAACAATTAAGAGGTAGTTCTACGCTCCTCAGAACCTCCATTCTCCCAATCAGGGGACTTACTACATGATGTAGTTTATCGTCATACCCAGGAATGACAAGAAGAGCAAATACACACACACACACACACACACACACACACACACACACACACACACACAAAACCGGTGCTTGCATTCGAAAAATCATCGAACGTACACAATGTTCTAAGTAGCTAATTGTGAAGCAAACAATATTAGATGAACAAATCTTTGAAAAAATAAAACCTCCAAACATTTGACAAAAATGTGTGAAAAATCTTCGATATGAGGATAATATTGATATGTTAGCCAGTAGTGAGCCTTTTGCTTTAAGATCATGGATTGACCGCCCAAGGCGCATGCGCTAACAGTGACGCAATACTTGTAACACATTACAATATCAGGGATTCTTACCAATCAGTTAGGCACATTTGCTTGTTCACTATAAAGTGCTGCTTTATTCATTGTGAATATTTGTCGTTTGCATTTTTAAAGTTCAGTTAAGCATCGCAATGCAATAAAAGAAACAAAATGAGAGTAAACGTGAATTCACAAAACAATGAGAAAATGAGAAGAAAACTATATGTGAATTTATAAAACATTTTTCATTTAGTGAACAATAAGAAGCCATAATGATGTCGAGTCATAAAGATATCCAGCCCTAAAGATGTCCAATCATAATGAAATTTATTAATTTGAGAATTGGTTTATTATTGAAAATGAAATTTGCTGAACTTTCTTCGACCGTAAAAGCTTCTGACATTATTAATTTGTGTCATTCATAGCACTAAGGACATTTTCCAGAACAAAAAATTTGCTGAGTTTTGTAAAAACAAATATAAAATAAAACATACACACGAGAAGAAACATTTTCTGTTCTGAAATTGATTCAAAAGTTTCGCCTAACGTCTGGTCCACACTCCCCCACCCTGGTCTTTTGAACATAAGTAGAGTGTTTATCCCTTGTTTGCTGTTTAGGATTTGGTTTCCAGTTCATTCTAATGACTATTTTTTCACTTTCACTTTCATTTTCGGTGGTTCCTTGCATCTTGGTGGCATTATCACTTTGCTTGGAGTAGAGCCTCTTACTCTGTAAGCTACTATTTTTTGTGTATTCTACAATATGAATATGATTGTAAAATCAACATTATTAGATGGGAACTCGTACTTCAAAGGAGATTAAATGTTGAATTGATATGTGTTGTAGTTTTCGGTTTATAGCACCTGTCCAGATACCTTTTGATCAGACCTCGTATATCTGCTAGCTTTTTTTATTCATGACCGAGAACATAAACAACGGTAATTTTTAAACAATTTGGTATCCGCCATTATTTCTTTTATGGGTACGCGTGGTTGAGTTGCTATCCCTATTTTTTTGTTATTTTATTAAACAGTGATATTAATCATAAGCACAATTTTTCTTTAATATGATTTCTCAATCTATTCCGATTGTTATTAATTTTAATGTCCACCCTAAAAATAACATATATAGTAATAAGAAATAATGTCGGTTAATATGATTCTTCTAAATAAATTCTCCATAGATGTGCGTTGCGATGATGCAGTAAATTCAGTCTCGAATGGTTCTTCAATTTTTTGCTATTAACTTCCGAATAAACCAGCTCATTTCGAAACATTTTCTGTTGGTTAATTTATATTAAACTAGATCCCATACAACGTCAGTATTCAAGAATGCTCGCTGACGATGAAATTCACTAACAATGGCTTCCAAGAGTTGTTCGTTAATTCCAATAGTACCACAGAAACGATCAATAAGGAGCAATTAGGAGAAATAGGAACAACCAGAAAGATTATTCTAACCAGTGAGAAAGAGTTGAAATTATTGGAATGCATAAGGAAATTACGCCTAGAGAATTTAATACTTACAGAATAGATTGAAGGCAAAAGAAGCGAGGAAAGAATGGGATTGAAAAATTTGACATTTATATGATATGTTGAAAGAAACAGAAGCAGGTGGAAACAGCGAGTAATGTACTTCATACGTTTGCATCACAATGGTTTCCAATTTATCCTCATTTGCTAGATTTTCTCTTCATGGCTTTCTCGATTTTCTCATTTGTTGTACTTTGCGGACGTGGTTTTCTCAACTAATCTTAGTTGTTATATTTTCTGTAAATCGATTTTTAAATAATGTATGTTATATTTTCTGACCATGGTTTTCCTATTCGCTATATATTATTTGCATAGTTGACTGCGGTTATCGCGAGTAACTCATTTGCTATATTAATTGACTATGGTTATTTCGACTTCCGCATTTGCTATATTTATTGTCTATGGTTATTTAGAATACCTCATTTGCTATATTTATTATCTATGGTTATTTCGACTTCCTCATTTGCCGTATTTATTCTCTATGGTTATTTCGACTTCCGCATTTGCCATATTTATTATCTATGGTTATTTCAACTTCCTCATTACCTATATTTATTATCTATGGTTATTTCGACTTCCTCATTTGCCATATTTATTATCTATGGTTATTTCGACTTTCTCATATCCTATATTTATTATCTATGGTTATTTCGACTTCCTCATTTCCTATATTTATTCTCTATGGTTATTTCGACTTCCGCATTTGCCATATTTATTATCTATGGTTATTTCGACTTCCTCATTTCCTATATTTATTATCTATGGTTATTTCGACTTCCTCATTACCTATATTTATTATCTATAGTTATTTCGACTTCCTCATTTGCCATATTTATTATCTATGGTTATTTCGACTTTCTCATATCCTATATTTATTATCTATGGTTATTTCAACTTCCTCATTTCCTATATTTATTCTCTATGGTTATTTCGACTTCCGCATTTCCTATATTTATTATCTATGGTTATTTCGACTTCCTCATTTCCTATATTTATTATCTATGGTTATTTCGACTACCACATCTGCAATACTTATTGTCTATGGTTGTTTCGACTTCATCATATCCTATATTTAATGTTTAAGTTTATTCCGACTTCCTCATTTCCTATATCAATTATCTATGTATAATTACACTTCCTCATTTGCTATGTTTATTATCTATGGTTATTTCGACTTCCTCATTTGCTATATTTATTGTCTGTGGTTATTTCGACTTCCTAATTCCCTATATGAATTGTCTATAGTTATTTCGACTTTCTCATTAGGCATGTTTATTATCTATGGTAATTTTGACTACATCATTTCCTATATTTATTCTCTATGGTTATTTCGACTTCCGCATTTGCCATATTTATTATCTATGGTTAAATCGACATCCTCATTTCCTATATTTATTATCTACGGTTATTTCGACTTCCGCATTTGCCATATTTATTATCTATGGTTATTTCGACTTCCTCATTTCCTATATTTATTATCTATGGTTATTTCGACTTTCTCATTTCCTATATTTATTATCTATGGTTATTTCGACTTCCTCATTTCCTATATTTATTATCTATGGTTATTTCGACTACCTCATTTGCCGTATTTATTATCTATGGTTATTTCGACTTCTTCATTGGCCATATTTATTATCTATGATTATTTCTACTTCCTCATTTCCTATAATTATTATTTAAGTTATTTCGATTTCCGCATTTGCCATATTTATTATTTATGGTTATTTCGACTACCAGATCTGCAATACATATTGTCTATGGTTGTTTCGACTTAATCATATCCTATATTTAATGTTTAAGTTTATTACGATTTCCTCATTTCCTATATTTATTATCTATGGTTATTTCGACTTCCTCATTTCCCATATTTATTATCTATGGTTATTTCGACTACCTCATTTGCCGTATTTATTATCTATGGTTATTTCGTCTTCCGCATTTGCCGTATTTATTGTCTATGGTTATTCCAACTTCCACATTTGCCATATTTATTATCTATAGTTTTTTCGACTTCCTCATTTGCCATATTTATTATCTGCGGTTATTTCGACTTCCTCATTTCCTATATTTATTATCTATGATTATTTCGACTTCTGCATTTGCTATATTTATTGTCTAAGGTTATTTCGACTTCCGCATTTGCTATATTTATTATCTATGGTTAGTTCGACTTCTTCATTTGCTATATTTATTATCTATGGTTATTTCGACTTCTCATTTCCTATATTTATTATCTATGGTTATTTCGTTTTCCGCATTTGCCGTATTTATTATCTATGGTTATTTCGACTTCCTCATTTGCCGTATTTATTCTCTATGGTTATTTCGACTTCCGCATTTGCCATATTTATTATCTATGGTTATTTCGATTCCTCATTTCCTATATTTATTTTCTATGGTTATTTCGACTGCCTCATTTCCCATATTTATTATCTATGGTTATTTCGACTTCCTCATTTCCTATATTTATTATCTATGGTTATTTCGACTTCCTCATTTCCTATATTTATTATCTATGGTTATTTCGACTACCTCATTTGCCGTATTTATTATCTATGGTTATTTCGTTTTCCGCATTTGCCGTATTTATTATCTATGGTTATTTCGACTTCCTCATTTGCCGTATTTATTCTCTATGGTTATTTCGACTTCCGCATTTGCCATATTTATTATCTATGGTTATTTCGACTTCCTCATTTCCTATATTTATTATCTATGGTTATTTCGACTTTCTCAATTCCTATATTTATTATCTATGGTTATTTCGACTTCATCATTTCCTATATTTATTATCTATGGTTTTTTCGACTACCTCATTTGCCGAATTTATTATCTATGGTTATTTCGTCTTCCGCATTTGCCGTATTTATTATCTATTGTTATTTCGAGTACCTCATTTGCTATATTTTTTGTCCATGGTTATTTCGACTTCCGCATTTACTATATTTATTATCTATGGTTATTTCGACTTCCTCATTTCCTATATTTTTCTATCTATGGTTATTTCGACTTCCTCATTTGCCGTATTTATTATGTATGGTTATTTCGACTTCCTCATTTCCTATATTTATTTTCTATGGTTATTTCGACTTCCTCATTTCCCATATTTATTATCTATGGTTATTTCGACTTCCTCATTTCCTATATTTATTATCTATGGTTATTTCGACTTCCTCATTTCCTATATTTATTATCTATGGTTATTTCGACTACCTCATTTGCCGTATTTATTATCTATGGTTATTTCGACATCCGCATTTGCTATATTTATTGTCGAAGGTTATTTCGACTTCCGCATTTGCTATATTTATAATCTATGGTTAGTTCGACTTCTTCATTTGCTATATTTATTATCTATGGTTATTTCGATTTCTCATTTCCTATATTTATTATCTATGGTTATTTCGACTTCCTCATTTCCTATATTGATTATCTATGGTTATTTCGACATCCTCATTTCCTATATTTATTATCTATGGTTATTTCGACTTCCTCATTTCCTATATTTATTATCTATGGTTATTTCGACATCCTCATTTGCCGTATTTATTCTCTATGGTCATTTCGACTTCCGCATTTGCCATATTTATTATCTATGGTTATTTCGACTTCCTCATTTGCCGTATTTATTATCTATGGTTATTTCGACTTCCGCATTTGCTATATTTATTGTCTATAGTTAGTTCGACTTCTTCATTTGCCATATTTATTATCTATGGTTATTTCGACTTCCTCATTTCCTATATTTATTATCTATGGTTATTTCGACTTCCTCATTTCCTATATTTATTATCTATGGTTATTTCGACTACCTCATTTGCCATATTTATTATGTATGGTTATTTCGACTTCCTCATTTCCTATATTTTTCTATCTATAGTTATTTCGACTTCCTCATTTCCTATATTTATTATCTATGGTTATTTCGACTTCCTCATTTCCCTTATTTATTATCTATGGTTATTTCGACATCCGCATTTCCTATATTTATTATCAATGGTTATTTCGACATCCGCATTTGCTATATTTATTGTCTAAGGTTATTTCGACTTCCGCATTTGCTATATTTATTATCTATGGTTATTTCGACTTTCTCATTTCCTATATTTATTATCTATGGTTATTTCGACTTCCTCATTTCCCTTATTTATTATCTATGGTTATTTCGACATCCGCATTTCCTATATTTATTATCAATGGTTATTTCGACATCCGCATTTGCTATATTTATTGTCTAAGGTTATTTCGACTTCCGCATTTGCTATATTTATTATCTATGGTTATTTCGACTTTCTCATTTCCTATATTTATTATCTATGGTTATTTCGACTTCCTCATTTCCTATATTTATTATCTATGGTTATTTCGACTACCTCATTTGCCGTATTTATTATCTATCGTTATTTCGTCTTCCGCATTTACCGTATTTATTATCTATGGTTATTTCGAGTTCCTCATTTGCTATATTTTTTGTCCATGGTTATTTCGACTTCCGCATTTACTATATTTATTGTCTATGGTTATTTCGACTTCCTCATTTACTATATTTATTATCTATGGTTATTTCGACTTCCTCATTTCCTATATTTTTCTATCTATGGTTATTTCGACTTCCTCATTTGCCGTATTTTTTATCTATGGTTATTTCGACTTCCGCATTTGCTATATTTATTATCTATGGTTATTTCGACTTCCTCATTTCGTATATTTATTCTCTATGGTTATTTCAACTTCCGCATTTGCCATATATATTATCTATGGTTATTTCGACTTCCTCATTTCCTATATTTATTATCTATGGTTATTTCGACTTCCTCATTTCGTATATTTATTCTCTATGGTTATTTCAACTTCCTCATTTCGTATATTTATTCTCTATGGTTATTTCAACTTCCGCATTTGCCATATATATTATCTATGGTTATTTCGACTTCCTCATTTCCTATATTTATTATCTATGCTTATTTCGACTACCACATCTGCAATACTTATTGTCTATGGTTGTTTCGACTTCATCATATCCTATATTTAATGTTTAAGTTTATTCCAACTTCCTCATTTCCTATATTAATTATCTTTGTATAATTACACTTCCTCATTTGCTATGTTTATTATCTATGGTTATTTCGACTTCCTCATTTGCTATATTTATTGTCTGTGGTTATTTCGACTTCCTAATTCCCTATATTAATTGTCTATGGTTACTTCGACTTTCTCATTAGGCATATTTATTATCTATGGTAATTTCGACTACATCATTTCCTATATATATTATCTATGGTTAAATCGACTTCCTCATTTCCTATATTTATTGTCTAGGGTTGTTTCGACTTCCGCATTTCTTATATTTATTGTACATGGTTACCGCGACTGCCTCATTTGCTATATTTATTGTCGATGGTTATTTCAATTTCCTCATTTCCTATATTTATTGACTATGGTTATTTCGAATTCCTCATTTGTCATATTTATTGTACATGGTTATTTCAACTTCCACATTTGCCATATTTATTATCTATGGTTTTTTCGACTTCCTCATTTGCCATATTTATTATCTAGTGTTATTTCGACTTCCTCATTTCCTATATTTATTATCTATGGTTATTTTGACATCCTCATTTCCTATATTTAGTATCTATGGTTATTTCGACTTTCTCATTTCCTATATTTATTGTCTAAGGTTATTTCGACTTCCTCATTTCCTATATTTATTATCTATGGTTATTTCGACTACCTCATTTGTCGTATTTATTATCTATGGTTATTTCGAGTTCCTCATTTGCTATATTTTTTGTCCATGGTTATTTCGACTTCCGCATTTACTATATTTATTGTCTATTGTTATTTCGACTTCCTCATTTACTATATTTATTGTCTATGGTTATTTCGACTTCCTCATTTCCTATATTTATTATCTATGGTTATTTCGACATCCTCATTTCCTATATTTATTATCTATGGTTATTTCGACTTCCGCATTTGCCGTATTTATTATCTATGGTTATTTCGACTCCCGCATTTGCTATATTTATTATCTATAGTTAGTTCGACTTATTCATTTGCCATATTTATTATCTATGGTTATATCGACTTCCTCATTTCCTATATTTATTATCTATGGTTATTTCGACTTCCGCATTTACTATATTTATTGTCTATGGTTATTTCGATTTCCTCATTTGTCATATTTATTGTACATGGTTATTTCAACTTCCACATTTGCCATATTTATTATCTATGGTTATTTCGACTACCTCATTTCCTATATGTATTATCTATGGTTATTTCGACTTCCTCATTTGCCATATTTATTATCTATGGTTATTTCGACTTCCTCATTTCCTATATTTATTATCTGTGGTTATTTCGACATCCTCATTTCCTATATTTATTATCTATGGTTATTTCGACTTCCGCATTTGCCATATTTATTATCTATGGTTATTTCGAGTTCGTCATTTCCTATATTTATTATCTATGGTTATTTCGACTTCCTCATTTCCTATATTTATTATCTATGGTTATTTCGACTTCCGCATTTGCTATATTGTTTGTCCATGGTTATTTCGACTTCCGCATTTACTATATTTATTGTCTATGGTTATTTCGACTTCCTCATTTGCCGTATTTATTATCTATGGTTATTTCGACTTCCTCATTTCCTATATTTATTATCTATGGTTATTTCGACTTCCTAATTTGCCGTATTTATTCTCTATGGTTATTTCGACTTCCGCATTTGCCATATTTATTATCTATGGTTATTTCGACATCCTCATTTCCTATATATATTATCTATGGTTATTTCGACTTCCTCATTTCCTATATTTATTATCTATGGTTATTTCGACTTCCTCATTTCCTATATTTATTATCTATGGTTATTTCGACTTCCGCATTTGCCATATTTATTATCTATGGTTATTTCTAGTTCGTCATTTCCTATATTTATTATCTATGGTTATTTCGACTTCCTCATTTCCTATATTTATTGTCTGTGGTTATTTCGACTTCCTAATTCCCTATATTAATTGTCTATGGTTACTTCGACTTTCTCATTAGGCATATTTATTATCTATGGTAATTTCGACTCCATCATTTCCTATATATATTATCTATGGTTAAATCGACTTCCTCATTTCCTATATTTATTGTCTAGGGTTGTTTCGACTTCCGTATTTCTTATATTTATTGTATATGGTTACCGCGACTGCCTCATTTGCTATATTTATTGTCGATGGTTATTTCAATTTCCTCATTTCCTATATTTATTGACTATGGTTATTTCGAATTCCTCATTTGTCATATTTATTGTACATGGTTATTTCAACTTCCACATTTGCCATATTTATTATCTATGGTTTTTTCGACTTCCTCATTTGCCATATTTATTATCTAGGGTTATTTCGACTTCCTCATTTCCTATATTTATTATCTATGGTTATTTCGACATCCTCATTTCCTATATTTATTATCTATGGTTATTTCGACTTTCTCATTTCCTATATTTATTGTCTAAGGTTATTTCGACTTCCTCATTTCCTATATTTATTATCTATGGTTATTTCGACTACCTCATTTGTCGTATTTATTATCTATGGTTATTTCGAGTTCCTCATTTGCTATATTTTTTGTCCATGATTATTTCGACTTCCTCATTTACCATATTTATTATGTATGGTTATTTCGACTTCCTCATTTCCTATATTTTTCTATCTATAGTTATTTCGACTTCCTCATTTCCTATATTTATTGTCTAAGGTTATTTCGACTTTCTCATTTCCTATATTTATTGTCTAAGGTTATTTCGACTTCCTCATTTCCTATATTTATTATCTTGGGTTATTTAGACTTCCTCATTTCCTATATTTATTATCTATGGTTATTTCGACTACCTCATTTGTCGTATTTATTATCTATGGTTATTTCGAGTTCCTCATTTGCTATATTTTTTGTCCATGATTATTTCGACTTCCGCATTTACTATATTTATTGTCTATGGTTATTTCGACTTCCTCATTTACCATATTTATTATGTATGGTTATTTCGACTTCCTCATTTCCTATATTTTTCTATCTATAGTTATTTCGACTTCCTCATTTCCTATATTTATTGTCTAAGGTTATTTCGACTTTCTCATTTCCTATATTTATTGTCTAAGGTTATTTCGACTTCCTCATTTCCTATATTTATTATCTTGGGTTATTTAGACTTCCTCATTTCCTATATTTATTATCTATGGTTATTTCGACTACCTCATTTGTCGTATTTATTATCTATGGTTATTTCGAGTTCCTCATTTGCTATATTTTTTGTCCATGATTATTTCGACTTCCGCATTTACTATATTTATTGTCTATGGTTATTTCGACTTCCTCATTTACCATATTTATTATGTATGGTTATTTCGACTTCCTCATTTCCTATATTTTTCTATCTATAGTTATTTCGACTTCCTCATTTCCTATATTTATTGTCTAAGGTTATTTCGACTTTCTCATTTCCTATATTTATTGTCTAAGGTTATTTCGACTTCCTCATTTCCTATATTTATTATCTATGGTTATTTCGACTTCCTCATTTGTCGTATTTATTATCTATGGTTATTTCGAGTTCCTCATTTGCTATATTTTTTGTCCATGATTATTTCGACTTCTGCATTTACTATATTTATTGTCTATGGTTATTTCGACTTCCTCATTTACCATATTTATTGTCTATGGTTATTTCGACTTCCGCATTTGCCGTATTTATTATCTATGGTTATTTCGACTCCCGCATTTGCTATATTTATTATCTATAGTTAGTTCGACTTATTCATTTGCCATATTTATTATCTATGGTTATATCGACTTCCTCATTTCCTATATTTATTATCTATGGTTATTTCGACTTCCGCATTTACTATATTTATTGTCTATGGTTCATTTCGATTTCCTCATTTGTCATATTTATTGTACATGGTTATTTCAACTTCCACATTTGCCATATTTATTATCTATGGTTATTTCGACTTCCTCATTTCCTATATGTATTATCTATGGTTATTTCGACTTCCTCATTTGCCATATTTATTATCTATGGTTATTTCGACTTCCTCATTTCCTATATTTATTATCTGTGGTTATTTCGACATCCTCATTTCCTATATTTATTATCTATGGTTATTTCGACTTCCGCATTTGCCATATTTATTATCTATGGTTATTTCGAGTTCGTCATTTCCTATATTTATTATCTATGGTTATTTCGACTTCCTCATTTCCTATATGTATTATCTATGGTTATTTCGACTTCCTCATTTGCCATATTTATTATCTATGGTTATTTCGACTTCCTCATTTCCTATATTTATTATCTGTGGTTATTTCGACATCCTCATTTCCTATATTTATTATCTATGGTTATTTCGACTTCCGCATTTGCCGTATTTATTATCTATGGTTATTTCGACTCCCGCATTTGCTATATTTATTATCTATAGTTAGTTCGACTTATTCATTTGCCATATTTATTATCTATGGTTATATCGACTTCCTCATTTCCTATATTTATTATCTATGGTTATTTCGACTTCCGCATTTACTATATTTATTGTCTATGGTTCATTTCGATTTCCTCATTTGTCATATTTATTGTACATGGTTATTTCAACTTCCACATTTGCCATATTTATTATCTATGGTTATTTCGACTTCCTCATTTCCTATATTTATTATCTATGGTTATTTCGACTTCCTAATTTGCCGTATTTATTCTCTATGGTTATTTCGACTTCCGCATTTGCCATATTTATTATCTATGGTTATTTCGACATCCTCATTTCCTATATATATTATCTATGGTTATTTCGACTTCCTCATTTCCTATATTTATTATCTATGGTTATTTCGACTTCCTCATTTCCTATATTTATTATCTATGGTTATTTCGACTTCCGCATTTGCCATATTTATTATCTATGGTTATTTCGAGTTCGTCATTTCCTATATTTATTATCTATGGTTATTTCGACTTCCTCATTTCCTATATTTATTGTCTGTGGTTATTTCGACTTCCTAATTCCCTATATTAATTGTCTATGGTTACTTCGACTTTCTCATTAGGCATATTTATTATCTATGGTAATTTCGACTCCATCATTTCCTATATATATTATCTATGGTTAAATCGACTTCCTCATTTCCTATATTTATTGTCTAGGGTTGTTTTGACTTCCGTATTTCTTATATTTATTGTATATGGTTACCGCGACAGCCTCATTTGCTATATTTATTGTCGATGGTTATTTCAATTTCCTCATTTCCTATATTTATTGACTATGGTTATTTCGAATTCCTCATTTGTCATATTTATTGTACATGGTTATTTCAACTTCCACATTTGCCATATTTATTATCTATGGTTTTTTCGACTTCCTCATTTGCCATATTTATTATCTAGGGTTATTTAGACTTCCTCATTTCCTATATTTATTATCTATGGTTATTTCGACTTTCTCATTTCCTATATTTATTGTCTAAGGTTATTTCGACTTCCTCATTTCCTATATTTATTATCTATGGTTATTTCGACTACCTCATTTGTCGTATTTATTATCTATGGTTATTTCGAGTTCCTCATTTGCTATATTTTTTGTCCATGATTATTTCGACTTCCGCATTTACTATATTTATTGTCTATGGTTATTTCGACTTCCTCATTTACCATATTTATTATGTATGGTTATTTCGACTTCCTCATTTCCTATATTTATTATCTATGTTTATTTCGACTTCCTCATTTCCTATATTTATTATCTATGGTTATTTCGACTTCCTCATTTCCCATATTTATTATCTATGGTTATTTCGACTTCTCATTTCCTATATTTATTATCTATGGTTATTTCGACTTCTTCATTTCCCATATTTATTATCTATGGCTATTTCGACTACCTCATTTGCCGTATTTATTATCTATGGTTATTTCGTCTTCCGCATTTGCCGTGTTTATTATCAGTGGTTATTTCGAGTTCCTCATTTGCTATATTTTTTGTCCATGGTTATTTCGACTTTCGCATTTACTATATTTATTGTCTATGGTTATTCCGACTTCCGCATTTGCCATATTTATTATCTATGGTTATTTCGAGTTCGTCATTTCCTATATTTATTATCTATGGTTATTTCGACTTCCTTATTTCCCTTATTTATTATCTATGGTTATTTCGACATCCTCATTTCCTATATTTATTATCTATGGTTATTTCGACATCCGCATTTGCTATATTTATTGTCTAAGGTTATTTCGACTTCCGCATTTGCTATATTTATTATCTATGGTTAGTTCGACTTCTTCATTTGCTATATTTATTGTCTATGGTTATTTCGATTTCTCATTTCCTATATTTATTATCCATGGTTATTTCGACTTCCTCATTTCCTATATTTATTATCTATCGTTATTTCGACTTCTTCATTTGCTATATTTATTATCTATGGTTAGTTCGACTTCTTCATTTGCTATATTTATTATCTATGGTTATTTCGACTTCCGCATTTCCTATATTTATTATCTATGGTTATTTCGACTTCCTCATTTGCCGTATTTATTCTCTATGGTTATTTCGACTTCCGCATTTGCCATATTTATTATCGATGGTTATTTCGACTTCCTCATTTGCCGTATTTTTTATCTATGGTTATTTCGACTTCCACTTTTGCTATATTTATTATCTATAGTTAGTTCGACTTCTTCACTTGCCATATTTATTATCTATGGTTATTTCGACATCCTCATTTTCTATATTTATTATCTATGGTTATTTCAACTTCCTCATTTCCTATATTTATTCTCTATGGTTATTTCGACTTCCTCATTTGCCGTATTTATTCTCTATGGTTATTTCGACTTCCGCATTTGCCATATTTATTATCGATGGTTATTTCGACTTCCTCATTTGCCGTATTTTTTATCTATGGTTATTTCGACTTCCACTTTTGCTATATTTATTATCTATAGTTAGTTCGACTTCTTCACTTGCCATATTTATTATCTATGGTTATTTCGACATCCTCATTTTCTATATTTATTATCTATGGTTATTTCAACTTCCTCATTTCCTATATTTATTCTCTATGGTTATTTCGACTTCCGCATTTGCCATATTTATTATCTATGGATATTTCGACTTCCTCATTTCCTATATTTATTTTCTATGGTTATTTCGACTACCACATCTGCAATACATATTGTCTATGGTTGTTTCGACTTCCGCATTTCTTATATTTATTGTCTATAGTTACCGCGACTGCCTCATTTGCTATATTTATTGTCGATGGTTATTTCAATTTCCTCATTTCCTATATTTATTGTCTATGGTTATTTCGAATTTCTCATTTGTCATATTTATTGTACATGGTTATTTCAACTTCCACATTTGCCATATTTATTATCTATGGTTTTTTCGACTTCCTCATTTGCCATATTTATTATCTAGGGTTATTTCGACTTCCTCATTTCCTATATTTATTATCTATGGTTATTTCGAATTCCGCATTTGCAGTATTTATTCTCTATGGTTATTTCGACTTCCGCATTTGCTATATTTTTTGTCCATGGTTATTTCGACTTCCTCATTTGCCGTATTTATTATCTATGGTTATTTCGACTTCCGCATATGCTATATTTATTATCTATAGTTAGTTCGACTTATTCATTTGCCATATTTATTATCTATGGTTATTTCGACTTCCGCATTTACTATATTTATTATCTATGGTTATTTCGACTTCCTCATTTGCTGTATTTATCCTCTATGGTTATTTCGAGATCCTCATTTGCTATATTTTTTGTCCATGGTTATTTCGACTTCCGCATTTCCTATATTTATTGTCTATGGTTATTTCGACTTCCTCATTTGCCGTATTTATTATCTATGGTTATTTCGACTTCCGCATTTGCTATATTTATTCTCTATGTTTATTTCGACTTCCGCTTTTGCCATATTTATTATCTATGGTTATTTCGACTTCCTCATTTCCTATATTTATTATCTATGGTTATTTCGACTTCCTCATTTGCCGTATTTATTCTCTATGATTATTTCGACTTCCACATTTGCCATATTTATTATCTATGGTTATTTCGACTTCCTCATTTGCCGTATTTATTCTCTATGTTTATTTCGACTTCCGCATTTGTCATATTTTTTATCTATGGTTATTTCGACTTCCTCATTTCCTATATTTATTATCTATGGTTATTTCGACTTCCTCATTTCCTATATTTATTATCTATGGTTATTTCGACTTCCGCATTTGCCATATTTATTCTCTATGGTTATTTCAACTTCCGCATTTGCCATATTTATTATCTATGGTTATTTCGACTTCCGCATTTGCCGTATTTATTATCTATGGTTATTACGACTTCCTTCTTTCCTATATTTATTATCTATGGTTATTTCGACTTCCTCATTTGCCATATTTATTATCTATGGTTATTTCGACATCCTCATTTCCTATATTTATTTTCTATGGTTATTTCGACTTACTCATTTCCTATATTTATTATCTATGGTTATTTCGACTTACTCATTTCCTATATTTATTATCTATGGTTATTTCGACTTCCTCATTTGCCGTATTTATTATCTATGGTTATTTCGACTTCCGCATTTGCCATATTTATTATCTATGGTTATTTCGACTTCCTTCTTTCCTATATTTATTATCTATGGTTATTTCGACTTCCTCATTTGCCATATTTATTATCTATGGTTATTTCGACTTCCTTCTTTCCTATATTTATTATCTATGGTTATTTCGACTACCTCATTTGCCATATTTATTATCTATGGTTATTTCGACTTCCTCATTTCCTATATTTATTTTCTATGGTTATTTCGACTTCCTCATTTCCTATATTTATTATCTATGGTTATTTCGACTTCCTCATTTCCTATATTTATTATCTATGGTTATTTCGACTTCCGCATTTGCCATATTTATTCTCTATGGTTATTTCAACTTCCGCATTTGCCATATTTATTATCTATGGTTATTTCGACTTCCTTCTTTCCTATATTTATTATCTATGGTTATTTCGACATCCTCATTTGCCGTATTTATTCTCTACGGTTATTACGACTTCCGCATTTGCCATATTTATTCTCTACGGTTATTTCGCCTTCCGCAATTGCCATATTTATTCTCTACGGTTATTTCGACTTCCTCATTTGCCGTATTTATTCTCTATGGTTATTTCGACTTTCGCATTTGACATATTTATTAGCTATGGTTATTTCGACTTCCTCATTTGCTATATTTATTATCTATGGTTATTTCGACTTCCTCATTTGCTATATTTATTATCTATGGTTATTTCGACTTCCGCATTTGCCGTATTTATTATCTATGGTTATTTCGACTTCCGCATTTGCCGTATTTATTATCTATGGTTATTTCCATTGCTTACTTGCTATGTTTATTATCTATCGTAATTTCGACATCGTCATTTGCCATATTTATTGTCTACGTTTTTTCGACTTCCTAAACCCCTATATTTATTATCTATGGTTATTTCGACTTCCTCATTTGCTACATTTATTGTCTATGGTAATTTCGACTTCCTTTTTTCCCATGTTTATTATCTATGGTAATTTCGACATCCTCATTTCCTTTATTTATTGTCTACCGTTTTTTCGACTTCCTAAACCCCTATATTTATTATCTATGGTTATTTCGATTCCTCCTTTGCTATATTTATTATCTGTGGTACTTTCGACTTCCTCATTTGCAATATTTTTTATCTATGATTATTTCGACTTCCTCATTAGCCATATTAAATAACTATTGTTATTTCAACATCCTCATTTCCTATATTTCTTATCTATGGTTATTTCCACATCCTTTTTCCTATATTTATTGTCTATGGTTATTTCGAATTCCTAATTCCCTATATTTATTGTCTATGGTTATTTCACTTCCTCATTAGCCATAATTATTATCTATGGTTATTTCCACTTCCTCCTTTCCTATATTTATTGTCTATGGTTATTTCGACTTCCGCATTTGCAATATTTATTATCCATGGTTATTTCGACTTCCTCATTAGCTATATTAAATATCTATGGTTATTTCCACATCCTCATTTCCTATATTTATTGTCTATGGTTATTTCCGCATCCTCATTATTGATGTATGGTTATTTCGACTTCCTCATTTCCTATATTTATTGTCTATGGTTATTTCGACTTCCTCATTTCCTATATTTATTGTTTATGGTTATTGCTATATTTTCTGTCCATTATTTTCTCAACTTTCTCCGATCGAACAATATCTCGGTTGTCTCATGGTTTTTTCTTATATTTGTGATGAAATGATCCAGATTTCATTACCAAATGCAAAGTTACAAATGACATAACTGTCCACGACTTTTTCCTCAAATAAAATATTTTTCTTTGTCCTTTCATACCCTCCTTAATTTTTAAAAAGCATCTTTCGCCATTTTTACACAACTTTGAATTTCTATATCACATTTTCCGTCGTCTGTTATTTCACTAAGCAGATTGTTGAGTTTTCGAACTTCTTTAATTTTGACGTCCCCAATGTGCAACTCACGTCTTGTGTTGACCCTTTTGTTCAATATCATGCATTCCATCTTCTTACAATGGTTAGTTTTTCCTTCATGCTTTTATCAACAACATCGTCGAATAGATTTGTACAGCGTCATCTGCATAACGTGTGCTATTCATGTTACGCCCACTGAGAAATTTCGGTAGGTCCTCCTCTAATTCTCTTGATATCATTTCACTGTAAATGTTAAATTAATCCAATTAAAAAAACTTCCTTGTTGCCCTTTCTATTTTGGTCTAATCATTTAATTCCTTTTTTATTTGTATCCAAATCATTTATTCTTGATATGAATCGCAGATTATTTGCACATCCTTTCCATGTAAATCAAGCTTTCCTAACATTTCAAATTAAGACGTTACAAACAAAATTAATTTAATATTCCATATAATATCCACAACTCAGTTTAGAAGGGCGTCCTGTTCATATTATCGATGCAGTTTAAAATCGATCACACACTTTTACAGATGTATTGGAACTAGCCTTTATTTACAAATATCAATTTTGAAACTGTGTTTACATCATTGATATCTGCATTTGTTTTTTAATTTTCTGAATTTTTAAACTTTTTTTAAAATATTTTTTGCGGGGTGATGGAGTCTTTTCGGGATCCCGTGTATTAGTATTGGAGTGGGATAATAATTATTTACTTTAAATGAAGAATAAACGGTTATACAATTTTATTAATATATGTCAATTTTTGTTCTTTAATTAAACATATGTATATTACTTTGTTCTTTATCTAAAAGAAAACTTTTTCTTTAAAATGAAAAGTATTTTCGCACGACAATCAGCCAAGTTCAAATAACACTCTAAAGTCAAGGATCAATTTTACACTTTATCGATATTATGAGCAGCACCCCACCCCGCCCTTCTAAGAACATAAAAAAATCAATATTTTTCGATTCTGAGAAATGTCATGCATTGCGGAAGTTCTAATAAATGCTAATTTACCAAAATTATTTCCCAAATTTTTTCTTATTTTTTATGAGTGGAGCAATCGACTTGTGCCTGGAAATCCTATCATGGCAACTATAGTTATTCCCCCAGCGATATTGACAAGCATAAAAATGCGCGCAACTGAATAGCACCAAAATTTATGAAGGCAAATTTTGTCCTAAATTTAAAACATTAATTAATCTGATTGAGTCTTTAATTAAAATTACTTTTCAGTCAGAAAGAATTGAAAACAGTTAAAAGAAAAACCACAATGAAATATTAAAATATATTTTTTCGTTTTTTAAAATGTTTTCAAAATGTCAACATCACATGAAATAAAGACAAACAAAAAATAATTAAAAGAAAGTCTTTTTTTTCTTTTACTTTTCTTTTTCCAATAAATACAATAAATAAATATAATAGATAAATATAATAAATAAAAAAAGATGTCAAATTCACAGAACTTCACATTTTCATCACATTGTAAGTTCTTGATTTTAAAGTGGAAAAGAAGTAAATGAAAATTCGCCAAGAAATTTATGAAGCACTGGCGGAAGAGGAGAAAAAAATTAGAAGTTTTCTGGTATCAGTCTAATCAGTCCATGTACTTTCATAAAATGTACCACTTCAATCAATCAAGGTATCTAACAATATATTGTCAATTCAATCACTCTTACAGAAAAAAAAAGACCTATCACTTTAATTGTAGAAAAAGCTGACAGGATTTTCTTAATACTTACCATAATCGTATCATCTTACAGTAATTATCCATTTTTTTAAATCATTTCACCCCAAACAAGACAATAAAGCCACTAAGATGCAAGCTGTTACTGAGTGTTACAGAATATGAGAAAAATATAGTGTTAAGAAGAGAGGGCAATAATTTACTTTTTTCATATTCTTTAACACTCAGTAACCCCTTGTGTCTTAATGGCTTTATTGCCGAGCTTGGGGTGAAATGATTAAACAAAAATTATTTGCTTTAATAACTTTAATATTTATTTTCAATATTTAAGCTTATTTTAACATTTAATACTTAGCATAATAAAACATTGTCGTAATGCATAAATCCTATGACACTCGATCTGTGCATTTTAGGGCTAATTCAGTTAAGGTTATCTCTTCTCACAGGACATTGTTAGTGAATCTGATCCTCTCTCGGACCTTCATTAATGTAACCTTGGGCTAAAATAAATGGCCAAAATTAACTATTATTGAATTTGAAATAACATAGATTGCAGCATAGTCTACATACACTGATAATTATGTCGATGAGTTGTGGTAAGTTTATTATTAAGTTTTTTTTTAGTTATTTTTCTAATAATTTAAGACATTTATTAATGAGAATATACGTATAGAGTGACTTAATCTCTAAACAATCCATTATGTTGTTTTTTTTTATTTATTATTGTATCTAATTCATCAGTTGTCTTAAAAATAAGTAGTGAGTTATTTTCTATTTCAAATGTAAATTCAATAGTTTGTTTAACCTGAAGGACCTGTTAACAATATTTTTTTATATCAATGTTTTTGGAATACCATATTTTTTGGCTTACAAGACGCTGCAGCTTGAAACACACACCCTAATATTAGAAAGAAATTTCTAAGAAAGAAAAAGTAATTCTCACAACAACACATTCACCATGCGTCCCTCAAATACTGATGCCACATATTGTTTACATTAATCACTCGTCCAATTTTGTCTGTATGGCAATGACATACTAATCAAGAGCAGAAAAGCTCATGCTGCTGCTAGTAATGAGAGAATGCTTAAGCTTGTGGCTCGGCTCCAGGAAGGTTTATAGTCATGGAAATACTTGTAACTGCTAAGTACTGAGGTTACATCATATAAAAGGATGAATTAGATAGCTAACATTATAGTGTAATGACTCAACATACAAATCCACATTCCTATCAGTCAAGCCAATCAGGTGACCGTACAAGCTTACTTGAGCCTGGGTGTTGCATTACATTTGTTATGGAAGACGCACACATATTTTTCAGGGTATTTTTTACGAAAAAAGTGCATCTTGTAAGCCGGAAAATACGGTAAATGATTAAAACATCATCAGTATATATGAGATATAGTGAGCTTTTGGGAATGATATATTGAGATGTGGCCAATTCTAAAATTTCTAGAAATAAGCATGCTAAAGAGATACTAAGATGGCTAACCACAAAAGGGGACCAAATTTTTGTTTGTAATAATTGTTATTGAATTTGAAATAACATAGATTGAGGCATAGTATGCAAACACTGATACTGATGTAAATAGGTAGATGTAAGTTTATATTTAATTATGGGGGAAGATTTTCAAAAATAAACATTTATTAATGGAATTTCAGTATACAGTTTGGTGGGGAGTTTTTTCTATGAACATTCTCATTTATGTCTTAATTTATGAGAAAAACATCTTGAAAAACAATGAAACCTAAGTTTACTGACCTGGCATCTGAGTGACACCCCAACAATCAATAAGTACATTATCTGTCAGTGGCATAACGGTCATCAATACAGAAAGTGGAGTTAGCATAGTGACTTCAAGTTCTGACCAAGTCTATTGTGTTCCTTTCTTCTCGTTGGTTATAAGTTAAATAACAGGGTTGAGATGGCTCTGTAGACTTGGGTGGCAACCAGTCTAAGAGAAGGAAAATTCTGAATTATAAACTATAGAAAAGGAAATGGTAAAACCACTCCCCTATATTTCCTAAAAAGTCATGGCAACTCGCACAAAAGGAATTGGTGGAAAGCCATGATCCCCTATGTCCTGAAGAAAAATGAAATTAAAACAAAAAAAAAATTTGTGAATTCCAAATGCACAAGACTGATTACAAGAAGGGCCTATTTTTTCTGTTTTTCTTTTTCCAACATGATCTTGCATTTTTAATTTTTGAGTCTCCAAAAAGAGAAAGAATGTGCACATATATGCATGCACACACACAAATACACATATATATATATACATATATATAATGGTTGCCTACTCGCTGCACGAGGACATACAACAAACAGTCCATAGTGGATGAGGTAGTATCACCCAAACACTGGGAGGCCAGTAATAGCCGTACAATTGTATACAGTCATTTATAGAACCGATCAAGATAATGAAATTCAAGAAATCTGATGGTGAGATGCTGACAACATCATTAATGCATGGATCATATCACAAAATGATATGACCTCTGTCATTGTTTACAGGACTAGGTACTTCCAAGTGGTCACCCACCGAAGCACTGACCTGACTAACTTCAGTATATATATATATATATATATATATATATATATATATATATATCAGTAGTGGCATCCCACTAGTTCACATGAACCAACTCGTAAAATTATAAAAGCTTAGTGACCTGCTTGTTAGATTATCTGAAAATAAATTTATATATTAATAGCCGATATATAATAGCTAAAAATATAATTAATAACATGCTGTAAGTTCTGCGGAGGCTGAAAGAGGGTTTTCTGTGATGAACAAAATTTATTCTGACAAAAGAAATCATCTTGAAGTTAAAAATGTGGAAAATTTTCTACTTATAAAATTGGTAGGTCTTTCACTGGATCTTTGGGACTGGAACGATACAGTTTGAATGTGTCTAAGAAAACATAACACAGCTAATGACACTAGAGTCAAAAAGCATCTTACTTCAGAACAGAATTTCAGTCTGGAAATATAATAAATAAATGTTTTCTATTAAATTATCAAAATGGTTTAATTCTCAGATTTAAAAGGAAACAAGCAGAATAGGTTCCTAAAGATTACCTGCCTTTATAGAACAGGTTCCTGGAAATTTGGGAGGACATTATTGTGTGTGTGTGTATATATATATATATATATATATATATATATATATATAATTAGGTTATAACACATGAAATGACATTATTTGATTGATTGTTGATCCAGCCGTCTAACAAAGTAACCTCTTTAGTATATAGAAAAATCTTGACTTATTCCTGACTTTTTTCTTTCAATATATTGTTACTCTTAAGCCCAATGAAAATGATTACAATGAAACAATGCCAAGTAATCTTACTACATGAGTACAAACTGGGTCATTCTGCCTCTGAAGCATTTCAGAAAGGCTGCCTTTGGTAAATGGTATTGTTGGAATCAGAACTCTACAGAGATGGTTTCAGAAATCTTGTTCAGGAGATTATAGTCTTGAAAATAAACCAAGGAGAAGACCACGATCAATTATCAGACATAATCAATTGAATGCTTTCGTTGATCAAAATCCAAGAACTTATAGTCCAAAAACTTGCATCAAAACTTGAAACATCTCGCACAACTGTTTCTCGGCAATTGAAAGCAATTGGAAAAGTAAAGAGAAGTTTGTTTGACAAGAATTGAATGAGACTCAAAAATCTGTCGCTTTGAGGTGTGTTCTCTGTTGCTTTCCTGTTGCATCAAATCATTATATGTGATAAAAAATGGATATTCTTTGACAACAGCAAGAGAGTAGGCCAGTGGCTAGATGCAAGTGAGTCACCAAAATAATACCCAAAACCTCCACTGCAGACTAAAAAGTTAATGGTTACTGTATGGTGGTCTTTCAAAGGGGTTATTCGTTACCCATTCTTGCCTCAAGGGAAAACAATAACATCATCCTCATATTGTGAAGAAATTGAGTGTATGCATGAAAAATTGAAAAAGAAACATCCTAGACTTGTGAATAGGGATTGCACAATTTTGCTGCACGGTCGCACACTTCTCAATCAACTATTCAAAAGTTGCATAACCTGAATTATGAAATCTTGCCTCACCTTTCATATTCGCCTGATATCTCTCCTACTGATTATCCCTTATTGAAGCATTTTGAGCTTTCCATAAACAATAAAACATTTTCCAATAACGAAGAGGTAATCGAAGCATTTGAACTGTTTATCATATCAAAGGATGAGAATTTTTTTAAAGATGGGATGAGGAATTTAGAGGTACATTGGAGAACAGTCATTCATCAACATGGTGCCTATCTCAACTAAATAAATTAGTTATTTAACATTTCAGAAGCGTTTTATCCATTTCCTATAAAGTGTATCATTTCAGGTATGACAACCTAATATATATATATATATATATATTATCAAAATATTGTGAATAGTTTATTTATTGACAATAATAATTATTGCTTTAGTTATATGTTGAGAATTTTTATTGCTAAAATTCTGCTCACCTACACATACATTAAATTACATCATTTTACACATATCAATAGGTGCTATTATTATTATTATAAATACACACATATACAGATCCCTCTATCTCTCTCTCTTTAGTATCTACTAAAATAATAAAAAATGTTGGGTTAAATATATATATATATATATATATATATATATATATATATATATATATATGATGTTCGAAAGTACTAGGTTATCGTACGGACAATTTTTATTTCGATATCATTTTCAAATAAAAAGTCTCATTAGAAAATATGAGAAAATTCAAAAGAAAATATGCAGGACGATGTTGTCTTTAACATTCAACACAACATGTTTAAGAGAAAAGTTGCTGCCAAATTACACACATATATATATATATATATATATATATATATATATATATATATATATATATATTTTTCATATAGACAAAAACAATTCAATATGAAAAATTATGATAAATAATTATTGCTCTACTCTTGGTATTGAGCCCTCTTTTGAATCGTTAGAATTCATATATTATTTTCATTCTCATTGCATTATGTATATATATATGTTATTCATTTTAGGATATTAAAATAAAAACATGTTAAAAATCACTACACAATGGCAATTATGTTTCAACACTACAAATGTGTCTCCTCAGGCTATGATAAACTACTGGCAAGTGAACAATTAATTTAATTTCAAAAGCAGAATACTTCCTCTTTTTAGAAACAAAAAACAGAATTAAAAATAGGATTGTGAGATTTACCATGATTAACCAATCAAATTTGACCTATGCTAAATTCAAACTGATGTTGATAATATAGGGTTATACAGAGATGATGGTCTTATGGTAGTAAGAAATTCTACTAAAATTAAGGTTAACAAATTAAGGAAAATGATTCATAGATTAAAAAGCTTAAATCTTAAGGTTAAGAGAACTACTAATATTAAACAAGTAGATTTTCTTGATCTTATGTTCGATCTTGTTAATTATGTATTCCAAGCTTATTTGAAAATAATGCTAACTCAATATATATTCACCTCAATTCTAACCACCCCATTTGTAATCAAACATATACCCTCATCTATAGAATGTAGCAACAACTCATCTGACAAAGATCTGTTTAATAAATATAGTGTTGTTTATAATACTGCTTTAAAAATAGTGGTTACAAGTATGCTGAAATCAAGTATAGAAAACATGATAATAGCAATCTAAGGAAAAGAAATAGGAATAGGAAAATCATTTGGTACATACACCCATTTAACTAATTAGTCAGTACTAAGTTAGCCCAGAAGTTCCTCCATTTAATTGATAAACATTTCCCTAAAAGTAATCCCATTAGTAAAATATTTAATAGAAATGCACTAAAACTAAGTTATAGTTGTACTGATAATCTTGAGAAGATTATAAAGAAACACAATAATAAAATTTTAAACCAATTTAAAAATCTGAATAATGTACATTCCAAGATAAATACTGTTGATAATATTAATCAATTAAATTGCAAGAATTCTAACAAATGCCCATTATGAAATAAATGTTTAACCAACTCTCTTGTTTATCTAAGTTCTATTTCTACAATAGAGAATCCAACTGTTGAAAATTTTTATATTGGTAGTACTAAGAATTCTTTTAAGACTAGGTGGTACCAACATATCTTATCCTTCACCAATAGTAATAATAAGAATAGTACATCTCTTTCTAAATATTTTTGGAACTTTAAAGAAGCTAATAAAACTCTTAAAGTAAAATGGAAAATTTTAAAAATGCTCAAACTAGTTAGAATTTTGTTAAATTACCTCCCTAACTCTTTCACTTTTACTTCTTAGGAAAGTTGAATGCTAGACTTCTATACATCTTACAAAATAATGTAACAACTTGTATCTGAAATTGTCCAGGATTTATATGCTAACAACTTCCTGTCATGACCTACATTTAAAAATTTTTTTTTTTTAGTGAGTTTGAATTTAGCGTAGATAACATTGATCATGGTAAAGCCCATAAGCCTATTTTTTTTTCACAAAAAAAGAGGAAGTATTCTACTTTTGAAATTAATCATTCACTTGCCCGTAATTTACCCTCTCCAAAAGAGACACATTTGTAGTGCTGAAGCATAATTGCCATTGTGTAATAATTTTTAACATGTTTCTGTTTTAATATCCTAAAATAATATTCAACTATACTCTGTACTGAGCCCTCTTTTAAATTAAATGTTACATACAATAGAATTATACTTCATTTGTTCTCATTTTACCTATATATATATATATATATATATATATATATATATATACACACACACACACACACATACACAATAACAATATATAAATTTTTATATATCAAGAACAATATGGGGGTAAAATATGACAAAGTGGAAAAAGATTTTGTGTGACATGTTTCGTCCTTTAGAACTTCAGTAGACTAAATGTGTTATGTTGGTGTAACTACATATTCACATGAATGAGGGACGCTGGGAATTTTTTTTATAAAATCAATCTGATTTCATTTTGTTTCTTTTTGTTTCCATCACTTTTGTTATTAGATATCCCACACTGTGATAATTCCTGGTAGATTGCCACTAATACGCAAGGGGCTACAGAGAGTGTAAGTAAGGAAAAAGACTGGATATGGGGTGAGGAAAGGATAAAAAGAATAATGAGGATCAAAGCAATAGATGTCGATTGACATTACATTTAAATTTTTGAAGATTATAGTTATCAGGGAATCAAGTAAAAGGGAGGGAGTGCCACTGTCAGGAAGTGTGAGAAAAAAAGCTGTTGTAGAGAAAAGGTGGTTACATTTAACTGTTTCAACAATAAAAGGGTAGAACCAAGATGCCAACCTAGTAGCACGCTTAAATTCATGCAGTCGGGGCACCAGTGAAAATACCTCATGACAGCAGATGCCATCAAAATATTTGTAGAAAAGACAGAGAGAAGTCACATTACGTCTATGAGAAAGTGACTGGAGTCCAGATCCCAAATCAGGACCAATTATCGTATTGCATATCCATCTTTGGATTTTGCTGAGAACCTCAAGATGAACGGTGGGGGCACCAGACCATATATGGCAACAGTCTTCCATGCATGGTTGAATGGTAGATTTGTAGATGTGAAGGATGGATTCAGACGAGAGAAAAACTTCCAGCATGACACAAAGAACCAATTTTAACAAAAGTGATGGAGTCACAAAGAAAAATAATCTAAAGGAAATCAGCTAGATTTTATAAAAAAAAAAAAAAATTAAAATCTCTTGTTCATGCATATGCATACTTGCAAAAACATAACAAATTTAGTTCAATGAAGTTCTAAAGGACATGTCAATCACAAACTTTTTCTCACTTTGTCATACATTCTCCCCCGTATATATATATATATATATATATATATATATATATATATATATATATATATTGTGTATTTAGGCAGCAATCCTTCATTTATGCATGTTTCATTAAAAATGACAGACAAGGTACTATGATTAAGCTTTTTATTTAATTTTTCTTGTGTTTGAACAAGTGCTTTCTTTTTGGGACACAGTGTGTGTAGAAACTGTCTAAATGTTCTATAATTATAGAACATTTGGACAGTTTCTAAACACTCGCATCACAGCTCCTGATGTCACACATACTTAATACTTCTCATTTTCACTCTCGCATGGTCATGTGTGACATCACGAGCTGCGACGGGATTTTTGCTTCCACATCTCATATACACAAGTTTGTCGTTGCTTTTAAATTTTTCATGCAACAAAAACAGACTATCATTATTGTTTCGTCCGTGTATTGTTTGATATATTGAAATGTAATTGTCATCTTTGATAATGGCTTATGTAAGTCAAAAGCTTAGATTGGATTTAAACATGTGTCAATATGGTGATTTCCTTTCGTCTTTCAATGATAATGTTATTAAGCTTATCAGACAATACGAAAGGAACTTACTTAAAATAAATAGACAAAACTTGTCTATATTATTTAATGAAACATGCATCAATGGAAAATTGCTGCCTAAATATACACAATATATATATATATATATATATATCCATTACTCCACCGTGTCTCCTAATGGCTTGGATTGAGGAATCGGTGAGCCAAGTTCGAATTCCAGTTGAATCCATTACATTCACTTACGTGCTAATACCCTTGGGAAAGGTGTGAATCCTCTGCTTCTCCCTCCAACTATGGGTAAATAGCAGGACAGACTGGGTTCTATAGCCTTGGATGGCAACTGGTCTAGGAGAAGGACAACTCTGAATTCAAAATCTGCGGAGGGTCGTTTGGGGACGTTGTGGCACTCAGTGCACCAGGTCCCTGTATTTGTCCCTCCAAAAAGTGTGGATGGCCCTGCACAAAGCCGTCACCACTATAATCAAATCTTATGTGTCGGTGTCAGGCTTTCAGTTTCTAGGAACTGATCTGCTTGACCCTCATACGTCGAATTCGACGGGAGAGTCGATCATATATATCATAGATATATAGTAATAATAATTCAATGACCCATATCAAAATATGTAAAATTATTTGAATTGAACATATTACAAGGTAAGCAGAAATTTTGTCCAAAACTACTCAATAAAGAAATAGAACAACAAAAGTCAATACATAAATAAAAATTCAATTGACTGATCTTGCAGCTGACTTCAATATTTCAGAGTTTTTGCTCATCAGAGACAGATCTAATAAATCTAATCAACAGATACACACATTTATATATATATATATATATATATATATATATATATATATATATATATATATATGCACACACACACAGATGAGGTAAGGGGATAATAATTTAATGCTGAACAGAAAATTCAGTTACCATAAAAAGGCGCTAACAAGGAATGGGAAGAAACAAGCAAAATTAGAATCTCCAAGAGAGACAGAAAGAAAAAAGAAAGTCTGTAAGAAATAAAAATTAATATCCAAACATCTTCTGCTATGTTTTCTACTATAAAATAATCAAATTGACTTTTGTCATTAAAACATTTCAGTATATTACCTGACCCATCATCACAGATATTTGTTGGAACGGAGCCAACTTTGGCACAAGACCATATTCCGGAATTATAAAAATAAGAAATCAACCGATTATTATTAGAGAATTAAATGCTGCACCAAGGTAAGCCTCACTAAATTGCAGAAACGGATAGGTTTAATTAAAAACAATCAAATTCGAAACCTGATAGAAAATTATTTACAATTAATGTAGTAATAACAATATATTGCAGATAGCAAGGAAAATGTCCTTTTTTTTTCTTTATTTTAGTTTTGTAGCTGATTTAAGGAGATCCAATTCCCAAAAGTGGGAAAAAGTGATAATCTTGCCTAGCAGAAAAGTTTAAACCATAAAAGATCAAAGTAACTATAAAAATAATAAACACATTTGTAATTCCTGTTTAAAGAATAAATAAGAAAGTATCTGTCTATATTTCTCAGATGAGATATGTATTTTATTTACATTATTTGGACTATTGTCCTCATCTTTGTTGCCATATTTATTACAATGTTTCGTCAGAAACGTTGTAATAAATATGACAACAAAGATAAGGACAATAGTTCGAATAATGTAAATAGTGTAAATAAGAAGGTGAACATGATTTTCTTGCTATTTATTCACATCAGTTGCAGAACAATTATAATTAGCTTGGTTTGTTTTATTCATACTATCCGAAGGGAGGTAACTATTATAAGTGGCTGATTTTTCTTCCTTTGTTTTTTTTTGTTTTTTTTCCATTTTCTCCTAAGGGTGGTAACTATTATAAGTGGCTGTTATTTTTTTTTTTTTCAATTTCTCCCAGTGCAGATAACCATAATGTGACTTCTTTTTCATTCTCTCCCAAGGGAGGTAACCATTATAAGCGGCTTCTTTTTTCTTCCTCCTTCTCTCTCAAGAGGGGTAACAATTATAAGTGGCTTTTTTTTTTCATTCTCTCTGAAGGGAGGTAACCATTATAAGTGGCTCTTTTTTTCATTCTCTGTGAAGGGAGGTAACTATTATTAGTGGCTTTTTTTCACTCTCTCTGAAGGGAGGTAACTATTATTAGTGGCTTTTTTTTTCATTCTCTCTCAAGGGAGGTAACCATTATAAGTGGCTCTTTTGACTCTTTTGAAAGAGGGCTGATAATAATTAAATGTGAGGAAATCAAACTAAAAATAAAAACAATAGCACATTAAATTAATGAATTTGAGAAAAAATATTCAATGCTTAAAGCACAAAAAGATTTCTTATTTTACTGAAAGATGTGACAATAAATAAAAATGACTAAACATCTTATTATATACAATAGAGAAAATGAATATTCAATACAGACCCCAAAAACAAATTCATTATGTTATTTACCTAGGTGTATATCCCTCAAAATTTTATCACATGTAGGTTTATTCTTTACAATAGTATTTTGAACAAAAATTTCAACAGGTTTATATAAAAATATAAAAGATAGTTTTCAAAGTGATACACCAAAAAATATTTGATGTTCTACACAGAGCCAAATCACATACAGAACTTAATGCATCATTGAATATTCAAAAAAATATATTATGGAGTTGTGGAGCTGGTTTTGTTTGCAACAAGAGATTTCAGTTGTCTTCTAAGTTTGCCGTCAGCAACTTAGAAGATTTCTCTGCTTGTATTTTGGATCACTTTCACAGCAGATCTTTTTCAATTTCATCAAATCACTAGGCTGAGAGAAGTACTGACACAAATTCCCAATTAGTTTCAAGCCAGAGAACTGACTGAGCCACTTCAGTCAGTTGATTTGCTTATTTTCAAACAAGTTTGATTTGAAAATAAGCAAACCAACTGAAAAATTGAAAATTTTTTTTTTTTTAATCATTTCACCCCAAGCAAGGCAGTAAAGCCACTAAGATACAAGGGGTTACTGAGTGTAAAAGAATGAGAAAAAGAAAATATTATTAAAGAGAGAGAAAAAAAAAATAACAGAAATTAAGACAACAGAAGATAACAATTGACATTGACCTTCAAAAGTTTAAATACAAAGTTGACTGGGAAGCAAGAGGCTGGAAGAGAGTTCCACAAGGGAGAAGTGCAAGAGAAGAAACTGTTAGCATAGAACTTACAGTTACATCTCACCATTTCGACTGTAAAAGGATGATACTTTGCAGCCAATCTAGTACTGCTATTCAATTCATAAGTCTTGGCATCAAAGATTAAAGTCCATTAGAAAAATTACCCTGAAAGTATGTATAGAAAAGGCACAGGGAAGCTACATTACAGTGTTGGAAAAAATGACAGATGATGATATGTCAAGACCAATAACTTTGTAGATATATAACTTTATATTGGTGCTATGCTTAATAGTGAAGCTTTGTTTTAAAGCCTTGACCGATGTAAGGAGGTTCTTATTCAATATATTCTTCCTTCAATTCCATGAAGCCATCTCACACCATTTGATGAAAAACAGCTTCATGCTATTACATTGCTGTCTCTATGCTTCACAATTTTGATGCCATTCTCTGGTTTATATTCTGAAATCATCTTCCTTCAGATTTAATAATATGAACTGAAGCCAAACAGCTCTACCTTATCTGACCAAAGAATATTTTTCCTTTAGGTATTTGGCTTATATGCTCCTTAGCAAATTTTATATGCAACTTTTCCAGAAATGGTATTTTTTGTCCTTTACAAGATTGCAAGACATGTTTCGCAGAATGCTTTGCTGATAGATTGAGGTATAACTGTTGTCCCTGATATTTGGAGATCTACTAACTCTTTGCAAGTAATTCATGTCAGCTTCTTTACCGTTCCTACAATCCTGCTAGAAATCTTTCAAAGAACACCAGATTGAAGATGGTTCACTGTCAAGACAAGTATCTTCTATTTACAAACTCTCAATCTAACAGTGCATGGAGAAAGCTGTAACTCTTTACTGATGATTCTGTAACCTTTACTTTTATGACATAAAGACTAAATCCAGTATCTCTGAGATCTGTAGAATGTTCCTTAATTTTCAACATTATGACTGCTATTGTGATGATGGCTAGCAGCCAATTGAAACACTATACTCTTATCTCATACCATCATCCCAAGAATATTAGCTACAACATTCTAGAATAACTGACAGCAATTGCAAAGCTACCATCTAAATGTATTGGTTTGCTCCTTATATGAATGTCTATTGAATAAATTTGTTCCATCATTTTGAAAGATATTTTTTATAATTTTACATGTATTTATTGGATTAATTTATTGATTTGTTTTTTGGTTATTTTTTAATGGCTTTGTGGATCATTAAAATTTTAAAATCTTTTTTTTTTTTTTTGCAAGTGAATAATGCATTAAAAATTTCTTTTTGAGAATAACAATGTTTTTCAAAATACAAATCCTACTATTTAACCTATAGCTGGAGGGAGGAGACGGATTCAGGCCTTTCTTCGGGGTATTCACACAAATGTGAATATAATAAACCCAACTGGAATTCAAACTCAGTTCTCTGGTTTCTCATTTTGAGTCATTATCCATTACCCCAACCCCCACATCCTTTAGGCAATGAAATTTTATCAGATATTGATGATTATATAACGAAAACCTATATGTAGTGTAATCTTGAGATAAATACTTACATGTAGGTAAATAATGCAATAATTTTACTTGTTTTTGCAGTGCATATTAAATACTTATATCACCACTTACCTTAAAATAAGTGCCTGATAAATATCTAACAAATTAATTTTCCACTCAATAGTGGAAACTTAGTGTAAGTTAAAACTTAACCCTGTATTAGTATTAAGAGAATCTATTTTTGCGAATGAAACTTCTCAGAGTTCTGGGTCTTTTGATCTGGTCAGATGACCCTACAAGTGGAGGTCTTTCACCCAGGTATTTTTTGGGTGGAGCCAAAATTAAGCAAGTTGAATGGAAAAGTCAGTTGTTGCCGAAACCTGCTTCAGTGCAGTCCATTTGCTGACGTGACATTTGAACTATACCAGAAAACCCAGCAACTTCCGACTGAAGTTATTTTGAAGTGTTTCTAACTTCTTGCCGGCAAGCCTTTTGCATGTTTCTCCTTTTTAACCATTGACCAAATCAATAAAATTAAAATAAAAATCTTTTTTGTTTACTATAAAAATTTAGCTGGTCTTTTTGTTTTCCCTTTACTTTTCTTTATCTTATTTTGTTGTTCACCTGACATTAGTCACCCTGGATTTCCGAAAATGGATAGCCCCCTGGCATCTGCCTCCGATGACAACTGATCTATGACTGCACCACCCTGCATGCTACACACCCTCACAGAGTCAGGAGAGTAGTGGGAGAGAGCAAAAGAAACAAGTTTGCTAAATAGGAATTATGAGTACTTTAAAGATTTTGGGATAAGAAAACACCATATGTGACTAACACAGGGTTAATAGTTACTAATGAGCTGACAGATTCCTAGGTTCCTCAAGGAAATCCATAAATCTGATGTCAATCCCACACCTGGAACCCCACCACCTTCTCATTGTTCTTAATTTTATCTTATTTTTTATGTCCTTATTTCTTATATGCAGCATTCCCACCTAAAACTAATTTGATATTTTTATTTACTTTTTATTTTTTTCATCAATAGGAGTACACAGGTTCATCTATTGCCCATTTCTCACACCTCCTGTCTTTTTCAAAAGGAGTAGAGGCTTATGTTTAGGATTGGGTTTCCAGTTCCTTCTAAAGTCTACTTCTAATGTCCCTGCCTGAACTCTGAAATTTTATTAACTAATTATTCCTCTTCATTAGGTTTGCCTTTCGCCCAGTTCACACGCCTCACCAGTCTTTTGAAAAGGAGTATAAGTTTATCGCTTGTTTCCTGTTTAGAGTTGGGTTTCAGGTTCCTTCTAAAGTCTTTTCATTTTCTTTCAATCCCAGTAGCCCCTTGCATTTTAGTGGAATTATTGCCTTGCGTGGGCTGAATTGATTAAAAAAAAAGAAAAAGGATATTTGTAATTTTTGTGTATATTCTTTTAATATTATCAAAACGAAGGGAGATAACTAGTTTACCTCCCTTGAACTAGTGGTGTCCTGTAGCAGGGGCATTGTTATGATGTTGGTGAACCTTGCAAAGATGTTTATAAAACTAGTAGGGCGTAAAAAGTGTGACGCTATGAAAGAGCCAGACACAACAATATTAATTGAAAAATATATTTAAAGACTCATCGTCATCATCATTTATTCAGGTAGTGCATTTTGAGCTGATGTGGTCATCACCCCCTCCATCACACAATTGTGGTTCATGGTGACATTCAAGGCAGAATAATGCAATGGCTTGCCGGCTCCATTTGCACTGGGGATGTGTAGAAGTTAATGAGGCAGGACCTACAAGGCAGCAGGTGGTTTGAATTTAGTTTTCCTTCTCCTAAGCTGGTTGCCAAGCAAGGTTGTAGGGCCCAGCTTGTCTTACTATTTATCCATAGCTGGGGGGGAAGAGATGGATTTATACCTTTCCTAAAGGTATTAGCATGTAAGTGAATGCAATGAACTCAACTGAAATTCAAACTCAGCTCTCCAATTCCTCAGTCTGAGCCACTATTCATGGTTGGTGCAAGTGTCTTGTGCCCCCCACACTTCCAAATCTATGATACAAGAACCATATGCAATATAGGTTTACAATTCAACTATAAAAATTGAAATACAAATTATAGACACGCCAAAACAGATCATGCCATCTTAAATAAATCAACAATGTTTTGTGGTAAATTTTAACATCAACTTGACATTTTTCTTGTGAAAGAGTTGAATAATTTAAACACATTCAGCATTATGGATAAAAAAAGTGAATTTTATATAATGTCTTTTCAAGAGATTGCATGAGCAAAATTCAGAGATTTGGACGGAAAAAAAAACAGTCCCCAGAATTATATCAAAATCCACAAAAATTTTTTCATCCTTTAATAGTCAGTTTTGCTTAGTATAATTTGTAATGTATATAAATGCAAGTAGAAAAAAAGTAAATGTTGATAAGATAGCAAGGACCACAATGCCCTACCTAAGGTCTCCAATCAGGCTTCCCTCCCAGTCGGGGGGTTTTGGGGTAGTATGCAGAATGTACTGGCCATATATATATATATATATATATATTTAAAAAGAAAGTGTGTATTTAAACATGTAATTCCATTAACTTCAAGTGGCCAGTTCTGGTCGATTGTTAATTGCATTTTCTCATTTTTCTAAAAAGTTGTCGCACATCCGAATCACTGTAGCAAATAAACTGACCAAAGTCCTATCTATTATTACTTTACAATCTAAACATTTTTTACAGCTTTAAATAACCTGCAAAAGAGTTGATAAACCATAACTACCAATCAACCTATCTCAAGTTTGTTCTTATCTATCTGAACTCAGCCTGTTAATTATCTACCTGAACTGACCAAAATCCTATCTATCTCTCTATCATTCCACTGTGACTCCATTAAAAACTCACCAGGGAAAAACCTTGTAATAAAATATGACAATATTTTTGACTGCATGGATTAAACTAATTAATTAAATAAAAATCTCTTATCAACCTATTAAGCTGACAAGAATGCCATGATTTACTCCCCTTAGTTCAAAATGAATTACCTTTTTCTTTAAATAACAAAACCCTCCGATGAAATATGTTAACTGCTGCTTTTCTTTCCCAAATACATTGTTAATGCAATGTTATCTTTGCACAGACTGATAAGAGCAGAAGATTAAATAGCTCATGCATAAAATTATTGCTTATTCAACTCTGTCAATTAAAGGGTGTGCGAATTTGGGGGCTTTCTCCAAATGTGGATTTTTTTTCTATCAAAGTCTGTCTTTTCCCACTTAGGTTGGTGCTTATATATCTTCCTATAATTAGTTGTCCCACATATGCGCATCCTAAAAGCAGATGAATCAACAACCTATTTATATGTCAGGCACTGACACCTTCTGGGGCAAAATCTGCAACCAGTGGTTAGGAGGTCGGCTTCTAGATCAACTTGATGATGCACCTGGCTTCTCTGATGTTACACTAAGTGCAAAGTCTATTTTAGTATCGTCTGGAGTGAGCCCAATAAATATCAGGAACACCACAGATCAACTCCTCTTAGAACAAAGGTTCCTTATTGACATTAAATTGGATTCTGACCATTTTGTACTTCCTGGTGTCCATCATATACAATATAGACAGAATATTTTTTAATGCCATGTCCCTTGAGGACATAAGTGATCATGGTTTCCCACAATTTCTTTTTCTTTAATATCTGTGAATTGCTATGGGAAAAGTAGCGGAGTGGTTTCTTGTTGCATTAACAAGCTTGTCTCATAATTACAAGTGATTTCTTTCATTCTTTTTCAGTCTAATTTTCTTATAAAACCCACAAAAGCCACTGCTAATCATAATGTTCAAGGGATGGTGTGAATAAACAAAGTAATTTTAAGAAATCTAACCATAAAAGGTGACTTTCTGTTGATATCTACAGAAAACAAAATGCTGATTGTTGAAACTTAATCATTTTTCATAGGTACATCAATAAGTCCATAGCCTAATAATCAAAAAAGCATTTATTTTACTCAATAAATATTTCTTTTTGCACATAATCTCCTTCTATGTCAATGTACTTAACCCAATGCATTTCCCTTAATCACCTAAATAAAACATTATACAATGAAAATCTTAGATCAAAATTCAGCTGTGTGTCTGGCTACAGACTTATTGATCCACCTTAAGTAAATGTTTCAGCATTAAAAGAAGAAAGATATTATTCTAGAAACATTTTTTTAAGTAAACTAATTATTTTCCATAATAGTGGTAAGATTTATATGTAAATATCTATAAATAGATAATAAGTAATATTACCTCTGTGCCATAATAGATGTGACATTTAGTATATGAAATATATATGCAAATGTAACAACTATTATAGGACAGGATCAGTATTAAATAAGTAATATTACCTCTATGCCATAATAGATGTGACATTTAAGTAATATTACCTCTGTCCCATAATAGATGTGACATTTAGTATATGAAATATATATGCAAATGTAACAACTATTATGGGACAGGGTCAGTATTAAATAAGTAATATTACCTCTATGCCATAATAGATGTGACATTTAAGTAATATTACCTCTGTCCCATAATAGATGTGACATTTAGTATATGAAATATATATACAAATGTAACAACTATTATGGGACACAGTCAGTATTAAATAATATTAGCTCTGTCCCATAACAGATGTAACATTTAGTGTATGAAATATATATGCAAATGTAACTATTATGGGACAGGGTCAGTATTAAATAAGTAATATTACCTCCGTGCCATAATAGATGTGACATTTAAGTAATATTACCTATAATAAATGTAACATTTAGTATATGAAATATATATGCAAATGTAACAAATATTATGGGACAGCAGTAATAAAAAAATATTTTTTATATTTTTCCTAACATTTTAAAAGAGTGAGAAGAATTAATTTAGTGTAAAAAAAAACACAATTGACTGCACTTTTCTGTTTGATAATCAAATAATGATTACCTCGAAGCATGATTTTCTTTTCTGTTACTTTCGCCTTTTAATGAATTTTTCATCACTGATCATCTGCAAAAACAATATTATCTGTTAATCCATTTCTCCCATTCACTTTCTCGTCTTCATCCTCAATTTCCCCATTATTGTCTTTGAAAACTTCCTCGTTAACAATGTCTGTAGCATCGTCAAGCGTCAAACCGACATCTTCTGAGAGGACAACCATGGTACCAGCCTCGACCATAGACTTGGTACCCTTGCATGAACTGCTGTGTCGTTTCAAGTGATATTTCGTATAAAAGGACTTTGAGCACATAGTACAACTAAAGTTGCGTTCACCTGAATGAATCTTGAGATGCTTTTTGAAGTTTTGCATTTTATAGAAACTCTTGTCACAATGAGAACAGCAGAAGATCTTTTCTTTCGTGTGCTGATACGCGTGCTGTTTCAGGTCTGACGACCGGGAAAACATCTTTTCACAGAATTGACATTTCAGGCTCTTCTCTCCTGTGTGTGTGAACATATGTGATTTGAGGTGGGCTTTCTGACGAAATTGTTTCTGACAGACATAACAGGAAAATTTGCGTTCTCCTGCAAGAAAAAGGGAAAAATGGTCACATTCAAGAGAATTTCACAGATAAAAATGCATGGAACATTAAAAGGTTGTACAGACTCATGAAAAAATTGAGCTAGACTTCCTCATAAGTAACATTATTGTTAATCCTGCTTACATTATTCA
>OZ038486.1:95245723-95358223 GCA_964036315.1 Acanthosepion esculentum | reverse complement strand
TGGTAACTTAAAAAATTATCAGAGGTATGAAATTATCCAGGGATGTATTTGTCTACGGGTGCAAATGTCAAATATGCAACTTCCTGTCCACCAAATTGGTGATGACCAAATGCAATAAGAGGTGTAAAAATGATTTTAGAAAAAGGAAACAATAAATGAAGTCAATGTGTAACAGAAATGACAATTTTACCTACATACCTACCTCATTAACCTCAGTCAGAAGTATGGAAGGTTGTAGGAGTTCAAATTTAGCCTTGTAAAAATATTCAACTCATCCAGAAAGAAAAAGAAACGGGGAAAACAGATAAAATGTAAATCCAACATTTTTATATTCCAGAAATTGTTCAGATTTTTACAAAATTTTTTTTATTCAGTTTCTTCATATGAAGACAGTTCTCATACAACAGGGAATAACAAAGACAGGAAGATTATTTACTGACTTTGACTCTGGTTGTTACATCTGGCTGCTACTCAGACTATCACGTAGACTTTCTCACTGACTACTTGATACACTGTCCTTTTATTTGTACCTCACATGCAGATGTCATAATAAACACAAAATGCATGCAAATATTTAACAATATTAAAGTGTGTAACTTGAAGAGTATGGACATTCTAATAACTATACATGTTTAAAAGCTAAAACTTTACAGGTTAATAATTTGGTATAAGTTTTGAATGATGTGTAATTTTTACCTTTCTCCATTAATTAAGATTTTAGTCAATTAAATTTTATGTTGCTATCCACTTAGTAGGGATGACGTATCTTTTTTTTTTTTTTTTTTAAGCTTTTCACCCGAAGCAAGGCTGGAAGCCACTAGCACGCAAGGGGT
Organism: Acanthosepion esculentum; assembly: GCA_964036315.1. Lineage (NCBI taxonomy): Eukaryota > Metazoa > Mollusca > Cephalopoda > Sepiida > Sepiidae > Acanthosepion > Acanthosepion esculentum. The sequence continues at coordinate 95,357,390 of OZ038486.1, read as the reverse complement.
TACAGAACGTTTGGAGGAAGAGCAGAGAGAAGTGGTAAAGGAGAGGATGTGGAGAAAGATAGTGGATCGATCAAGGCAAGGGGGTTACAGAAGATTTGGAGTGAGAGCAGATAGGAATGAAAGGGGGAAAGGATGTGGAGAAGGGAAGTGGATAGATCAAGGCAACTGGAGATGCCGATTGATGTTACACTTAAAAAGTTGGAGATTATATTTGTCAGGAAAGCAGGAATAAGGAAGGGAGTTCCACAGGCGAGATGTGCGAGACATGAAGCTATTGCAGTAGAAGAGACATCTATGTCTAACAGTTTCAACGGTGAAGGGGTGGGAACGGTATACCAGCCTCGTAGGACGCTTAAATTCATGAGGCCTGGGAACCAGCGAAAGCAGCTCATTGGAGCAATTACCGTGAAAGTATTTGTAAAAAAGACAGAGCGAGGCAACGGCGCATCTGTGAGAGAGTGACTGCAGACGAGATGACAGATCAGGGCCAATTACATTGCAAATCAGTCTCTGGATCTTATCAAGAACCCTGAGGCAAACAGCAGGGGCTCCAGACCATATATGGCAGCAATACTCCATGCAAGGGCGATTGGTTGATTTATAGATTTGGAGGATCGATTCCAGGGAGAAAAATTTTCTGGCTCGGCACAGGGAGCCAACTTTCCTTGCGGTGGATGAAGCAATTGACTCGATGTATTTGTTCCATCTCAGGTCAGCGGACAGCGTGAGACCGAGCAGCTGCAGAGAGGAGTTCTTGAGAAGTTGTTCTTCAGACATTCTAATGGGATACAGGGATGAATCCCAGTGGTGGTTAATAGAGAGCAGTTTTGTTTTAGAGGTGTTAAATTTAACTAACCAATTCTTGCCCCAGTTCACAACTGATTGTAGGTCCTTTTCGAGACGAACTGCCAGGTTATCTTTGTCAGCATCACTAGATTTGTTTTTGAAGCAGGAGTAAATTGTGGTGTCATATAATTTTTTAATAAAAATGCTTTTTACTTTATCTACAACTGATTAACAGACTATGTCCACTACAATTTGGATCTGATTAATTTGTTTATTTTAGCAAATCTTTATTTCTGTGGATTTTTAAAGTTTTTTTATCACTAGAGGATGAGTAGACTGGGAACTCCATAATTCCATGGCTATATAGTATGTGTTTCACCAGAGCAACATACAATCTTGAATTCAGAATTGTTTATCTCCTAGACTGGTTGCCAGCAAGAACTAGAGAGCCCAGTCTCCTCTGTTATTTAACCCATAGCTGGGGGGAGAAGAGATGGATTCATACCTTTTCCAAGGTTATTTGTGCAAAAGTGGATATAACAGGAATTTGAACTTGGCTCCCCAATTTCTGATTCCAAGCAGCTAACACCAGGACCCATCCCAAGAATTTTAACTGATGAATTTTTGGGGTAAATAGATTCAGAAAACATTTAAAATTTGCAACTTTATTTTTACATTTTCTGGCAAACAGAAACACTTGAAGCAAATGATATAATTTTAGTTTGAAGGTCATTAGGTCACTGAGTAAAAGAGGAATGAAAAGCTTGGAATTCTGTCATCAATATTTTTTATCTAATAAAACTTTGCATAACAAATGCATTAATATTTTTTTATCCAATTAGAATATTAACAAATTTCTCCCCAGTCAATTTTATCACTTGCAGCTAGAAAATTGTTCAACCTACAACTCCCTTTTCTACAGACAAAATGTTACTAGCCTCTTTGGACTCTATCACTATTTCCACGGCAAGGATTCTGATGAGTTACATTCATTTGTTTCACCAGTTCAGAGTTTCACAACTTTCACATCCTTATTCCCTTTGTATTCCATTGCTAAGGAGGAAACTCCACTCAAACAGCTTCTTCCTCAGAACTGTCAATTTTTGAAACAAACTCCAGAAAGGATGCTTTAAGTCTATGGTCAACCATTATCTATTCTACATATCCTCATAATATGAACTTTTTTACTTCCTCCCTGTAGGCCCTTAAAACAACTTTATACAGTAACTCCCTACCCTTGAGTGGCTCTTGGGGCTTTGTATTGAGTGAACAAGAGTATAAAAAAAATAGCCACAATCAATTTTAATAGAAGGACCTATTTTAATATTCTGATGAATCTTAATGACTGAATAAGCTTACGGTGAGTTCTACAACAATAAAATATCTGCAGAAATTTACCTACTGCATTGTTAAATATTTGAGCTTAACAACTTTAACAAAATATTGCAGTAACAATCATAAATATGACTGCTGGTCGTTATTTTAAGAAGTAAGGGGGTACAAATGAAAAGATTAAAATTGACAATTTCTTCCATTTCACTGAAACAGACTTTAAACATTTCTATTTTCCCTTTCTTTCTTTCTGAAACCAAATAGCATTTTTGATATGTTTTTCCACACAATCAAAATAGTTCATTATTTATTAGGTATTAGCAGGCGAAATTAAACACTTCTATATTCTCTTATTTTTATCATTTTCTCACTGAAACCAAGTAGCATCTCTGATATGTCATTTCCATGTTTTCAGACAGAATAGTACATAATTTATGAGGCATTGGCAGGGTACAACGGTCATAGGAAATGACTAACAAAAGGAGGGACCCACAGTAGGCTATGATAAGTTTTTAGCCACCCTTGATTACAGCAATTTTGGTTTGTGTAATAACATCTCTTCTTTTTTTTTCAGATAATACTGTGTTAGTATCAAGCTACTCAGATCTATGAATGATAATTGATTTATATTTTGCAATTTGCAGGGTGGCAAGTCAAATTGAGAAATTGCTAGGTTTTTCCAGGTTAATCATCAAACAGTTAATAATATTGTCAAGAAATTTAATGAAGGAGGCCACTGTCATGTGGAACAACATTCAGGAAGACCAAGCATTGTGTCTGAGTGAACGAAAAGGGCATTGAAGAGGGAAATCATGAGAAACTATTGTCAGAGCATCAAAGATGTCGCAAACAGCATGGAAATGTCAGCATTTGTGGTGAGAAAGACTCTGAAAGAGCGATGCTATCAAATAAAAGTTGCAAGAAAGAAGCCCTTGATTTCAGAAGTTAACAGGAACAGGTGTATGGACTGGGCAAGAGAATTCGAGAGCAAAGATTATGAATTTTGACAGATGAAAGTAAATTCTACCAATATTTGAATTCAAGACAGGTTTATGTTTGAAGAAATCAGAATGAGACTTGGAACACTGAATGTCTGCAGGCAACCATGAAACATGGAGGGATTGGAGTAATGGTGTGGGGCGCCGTCTGGTTTGGAGGGAAATCTGAGCTGATTCTTGTTGACGAGTGGTTGAATGGTCCAAAATATTGTCAAATATTAGGGAAAGGACTACTGCCACTATTTGAAACCAATCAGATTGACAAGAATGTCTACCTTTTTTCAAGAAGATGTAGTGCTTTTCATACAAGCAAAGGCCTGGAAGGAATCGCAAGGAATCAAGTCACTGACATGGGTAGCCCAAAGTCCTGACATGAATCCAATAAAGCACGTTTGGGAGAACCTTGACTGAAAACTTCAAGAGCATGCAACAAAAATCACATCAGTGGCAACCCTTAAAGAAGTAGTGGCAAAATATGGATCAGACGATTGTTGATAACTTGATCAAATTCATGCAAAATTGAATACAAGCACTGAAAATAACAAATGGAGGACCTACTCCATACTAGTTCCAAATACTGTCTATTTATGTTGAGTAGGGATTACGTAATTACATTTTGAAATTGGATGTAGTTTATTTCTCCTGGCTAAAAATTTTTCTTAGGCCACTGTATGTTTCACAAAGCACAGTATATGAGGTTGCATAGCTGCAGGTCAGTCAGAGTACACATGGTAAACAATGACCAGTTTAAAATATGCAAATTACCTATTTAAATATGTTGAGCATAATTTTACCTCTAAACAATAAAGAATATATATAAAAAAAATCATTCTTACTCAACCAATGATGTTAATTATTTCATCACAATTTATTTCAAGAAAGACATTTTTTCAGTTTATTAAAAAAAAAAGTAAGAATCTTTAAAACATGAAATATATGGCCATATAAGGAAATAAATGGTAGTAAATTAAGTTTTTAATATAAACAATCAAATTCCATACAAAATTTGGTTAATTTTCAGATTAGGACCCCCATCATTTTGCATTAAAAATTTCCCGAATATTTACATTTAAGTGTAAATGTACATGCTTCATTCGAAAATGACTTGATAAATTTGATAAAATCTACTGTTTCAGAGTTATTGACAATAAAAGTTCAGATTCATTCACATTGTGGCAGCCATTACTGGCGTTGTTTGCATACATTTGTGGCGGAAAGCTAAGTGCGGAAGAACATAGTTAACGGACCTTTTTACTGCTTACTTGTCTCAACTTGTCTCAATTGGGGGCGTAATAATCAAGAAAAGTGAATATTCCACTCGTAGCTATTTCACAGCAAATAAATAAATGTAAATATTCATAAAGTTTTTATTGCAAACTGAGCACGGGTTCTAATCTGCAAATTACATACAAAATTCTAGAACAAAACAGAAGATGGCACCAAGAACACAAGGCAGAACTTGGGGCCATTATAACAAAGCAGAACATGAGGTCTATGTAAAAAGAGGAAACCTGCCGTCTATGTAACAACTTCCTGTTGTATTATGTTGTCCTACAACACCTGATCAATAGTAAACTTCCACCTGTTTCTTACTTTACTATACACTTTATTTCTCTTCTACTTATGCAAATAGGTACAATCCAATTTACCAATCCACTACATTCCCTATCCTTTGTGACCCTTGGCAGTTTTTCTCCTTCACTCATACAAACAATAACTAATTTCATAGCCATTTTTTTTTTTAATACTAAATTTCATCCAATATTAGGCTCAAGAGCCACTGAAAGCAGATGGTTACAGTCAAAATAGCAATACTGAATGAGGTATGTGATATGAAAGAACAGAAGGCAGTAGAAAATTAAGATTATAAGGATAAGAAAGAAAGATGATCCTTGACCTGAAGAAATCAAGATTGAAACATTCAGGAAAGCACTCATGTGGGAGTCTTTTCTACCAAGTGGCAGTTCTTGAGGGAAAAGCTGTCTGAGTGGAACTTTCTTCTTATATTTGAAACATCCTTGGAAAGGTATAGATCCACACCACATCTACCTGCATCTTATTTCATTGCTACTTATCCTACCATGATACAAAAGTTAATGAAAAAGAAAGTAAGCACTTCGGCAAACCAATCTTCCATAACCATTTTATCCACACAAAAAATATTGTTACATCTTTTGTCAACCTTGTCACAGACTAGTAATATAAAAAAAATCTAAAACATGAACTTATGTCTGTCTATATTTCCGAGATGACATATTGTAATTATTTACACTATTTACATTCTTCGGACTTATTTACATTATTATTAATTATTTACACTATTTACATTCTCCTTATCTTTTTTGCCATATTGAATATGGCAAAAAAGATGAGGACAACAGTCCGAAGAATGTAAATATTATAAATAATGAATTTATTTTATATGTACAGTTTATTAGATATTCTTAATAAAAAAATATTTATGACAGGTTATTCTATGAGTGTTACTAGTAGCATATAACCCAATTATACCTGCCAGATGGTCAGGTCATCAGCAACTAAACTGATTCCCCCACTAGGCTTTTCTGATAAGGAGGATAGCTAGACACCCAGCAAGATTAAAAACATGTCAAAAGACAAATTAACTTTCTTTTAGGATCAATGGCCATCTCACACAATGGGATAGACTGAACTCCATAGATACGTGTAAAGCCAATATGGTGAAGATGATGATACGGCATTGCTAAGAGAAGAGGTTCTTAAACTGAAGTCAACACTCAGGGCAGAGGGTTCCCTTGATAGAATCAATGACTATGTCTGTGACCAAGACAAGTCTTCAAGTTGGAGGACATTGGTTGTGGTTTGAACTGGAGAATGATGGATGTCACCAGGCCTACTTTTGAAGCTATCTCACTTGTTGGCTATTGTGGCATGCAGGGGCTTCCTTACTTTGCTTGATTCAGCAGTAGCAGCAATGGAAGTAATCAGCAGGGTACAACCGAAAGTCCCTGAAATCATAAAATTGCTGACAGAGCCCTATTCAGCCTCTTTTCCACTTTTCCTTTTCAGCGGCTCCAACCTTCAAGGCCCATCTCGAAGGGATACTCTCAACCCTTGCTGCAGAAGACACAAGGCTTGTCCTGGCAACTTGACTTCAAATTTCTCGTTCCTCCCGTGGAAACAGGCAGAGAAATCTCCTTTCAAGATACCTACCCAAAGGAAAAACTACACACAACCCTTGCTGTAGAAGATTCATACCAGTCCTAGCAGTTTCATACTCAGATTTCCCGTTCCTCCTGTGGGAACAAACGGAGAAATCTCTCTCAACAAAACATCTACTCAAGAACTTTGTTAACTGGGAAAACCAACTCTTTTTTGCCACAAAATGCCACTATTTTATCACTCTCTTTCAACCACAAATAAAAGCTGTTGAACAGTTATTTCGAGCCTTGGGCTTTGTTCATTCCACTCTCACTGCTGAACATAAACACACACATAACTGGTAAAAATTTCTACACAACTTGCCCAGGACATACTACAATTGAATGAATACCTCTCCAACTTTCAACTCAGATATACAGAGGGAACTGGTCAGGTACTCAACTGCATGGCAACCCTAAGACCACACCCAATCATGGGACAAATGATGATGAATGAAAATCTTTCAATGATGGCTGTAGATAGTTTGAGTATGAGTCGACCTACTTACCTATTGCCCGGGCATAATCTTTTGAATACCAGACAAGCAATTCTTGGTGGGGTTGTAGATCACAGCAAGTAATGAAATAAATGTTTGTTCGGTGTTGGTAGGCCACCAGGTTCTGTTCGGCTACAGTGCGAGCGGGCTTGACAAACATCATCCAATTGCAGTCATTCTCATCACTCACATCTAGAACGTCAGCCAGGGATTCCTCAGGAAAAAATATCTGAAACAAGAAAATTCTAAGTGCCAGAGACTTTACAAAGAGAGACAAAAAAAAAATTGTTACAAAGAATTGGACTCCAAAAGGTACATTCATAGAAAAATATTAAGACTTTTGAAAGAAAATGCTGTAAAATTATTTTACAAACATTATTTTAAAGTATAAAAATTTACTATTCAATACTTGATATAAGTCTATCTAAAAAACTAATGGATTTCATTTTTTGAACCAACATATTTTTATGGCTTCAAATGTTAAAATGTTATTTTTAGTGAATATCCATATTTTGTCTACCACCTTCACATTTGAGAAAACTTATTAAAAAAAAATGTGCCCTCCAGCAGGATCTGAACCTGTGTCCGCCTTTCTTTTTAAAGAAACCACTGTCTGATCTGGTGTGCTTTAACAGCTCAGCCATGAAGAGCTTCACAATCAAGCACTTCAGATGTTCTTTAAATGGTACATCTGCTCAGTTTTATATCCAAAACGTAACCAAGGCAATTTCTAAAGAATTAATGGATTTTATTTTTTTATCCACATGCGTATCCACTAAAACTAATGTGTGAAGTAATAAAAATAAGTCTATAAGTAACGATTTGTAATAAGCATGTAGGGATCCAAAAGACAATTATCTCCCCTTGATCAAAATGAAGTCACATGGGTCATGTGAAGGCTGCTTAGTGATATCACTTCAGACAGTGACCAAAGTGGCAGTTAATCAGCTTCAACTAAGCAGTTTTTTTAGCTTGGTGCAGCTAACAAGACTATGGTGCTGTTTTCCTATGGAAATATATCTTCACCAGATATAGAAAATATCTCTGGCTCGCAGTCTTCATGATGGGAAATACCCAGGACTTGCTATTTCCTGTTTGTGGAATATTTCGTTGCTAGCATATAAATCTGGCCCGTTCAATTCTGGAATCCTAAATATGGCTTCTCCAGAAACACAAAACGATCTCCAGTAGCTCCAGTTCCTGTTGAGAATTATTATATGTAAGACCCTCTTTTTTCATCATCCTTTCACTCTACTTGTTGTTGCATACATGTTATAGTTTCTCTGAATGGGACATGCATAAATATGTGTCATCTAGGAAGAAAATGAGTAACTACCAACACCAAGGTTTGAGTGTAACACTCTGGACTTATGAATATATTTTCCACCAGAAGTATAGATAGTGGTGTCAGGCTACTGACTGAAGTGGTTATTGAGTGGCTATTGAGTGGAACTATCAAGTTGAATTAGTGTGAATTATTGTGTTGATGATTTGGGTTTTGATTGAGGATTTACTGGATGTTAAGCTGAGCCAAGCTACTAACAAGGTATTCACTGAAATGGTTAATTATCTTTGTTTGACTTTTACTTTTTTATTCCTGTTAAGTATTTATTTGCGGTTGTAATTAAATACTGTTTTATCTTGACATTGAAGTCTTGAGTTATACTTAATCATTAACAGCCACCATACATCACAAAAATATGTATATATAATTTATATGTCTATGTAATGATTAATGTAATTAATTTGAAATGATAAGTGTATATATAAAGATTTGTAATAAGAATATAAATATATATATATATATGTAAATATATATATAATGCTTGTGTGTATGTGTGCATGTGTCCCTGACTTAAACTCCAAAACTACTATATTTAGATACTTAAAACCCACATATATTCTGATTCAACATGTTTCAAGGAAGATTTTGCTGAACAATATATTTCTGTACTTTTTAATATATTATTTGTAAATTAATACATTTTTTTTTATTTTAATTCAATAATTTTTCATTTTTTCTACGAGTGATGAGCAGTTTGTTTGTTTAATGGCATATCAACTCCTTATGGGTCATTTAATGCTGAAATTTAATTTTCTTGGGAGCATTAGTAATTTCATTTTTAAAAAAACGTATTGTTGGTAATATATTTTTTCGTTTCTTTTTTATTTACAAAAATTGTATTGCTGGTATTTTTTTTATTTTGAAAATTTATTGCTGGTATTTTACCATAAAAATGCATTTTTATACTTTCATGGTGTTTTGACACCAGTTTGAAGGTTAATTGTTTGCCCGTAGCTGGGGCCCTAACAGATGCTGCCATCCTGGGTCAGGGTGGACCTGGGAACAACAACAATTAAGAGATGCTTTCATGCTCTTCAAAACTTCTCAATCAAAGGCCTTGCTGCCGGATGTAGTCTATCATCATAACTGGGATGCCCTAGTGGTTAATAACATGTCTATGTAATGATAAATAAATGTATATGTAATGATCATACATAATGGTGAATAAGTGTATGTAGGAGGTATTCCTGCCACACCCTGTATAAAAACAAAAATATAAAATATCGCCTTATTGAAACTGTCTTCCATTTCCTTTCACCTTTCACCTGTCATGTTTAAATTTTGGTTGCCATTGCTTTTAGTCTAACTAGGTTTTAATTGGTTTGTTTTTTACGGTTTTATTTGTTTCTAGAAACCTTAAATAATATTGTTGTATTGGAGATATGATTGTTTTTTTTTTAAATACCATAATTCACCATGTATAATACAAATTTTTTTATAAAAAATAATAAACAAAAATAGCAGTGCGTATTATGCACAGTTATAAAAATCTTTAAAAAATTGCCGTTTCATAGGTCGATTTCAGTTGCGAAAAAAGTACTAACTTGTAATGTCTTCCTTTTGTATGCATACTATTGTATTTTCTCACTTTTTACCTGATTAAATTAAAACAAAAATATAAAATATTGCCTTGTTGAAATTGTCTTCCATTTCCTTATGCCTGTAATTTACATGTAAAAAATATTGTTGCCATTGCTTTTAGTCACCCTAGGACTACTGCTGCAATAGTTTGACAACCACGACATGATTTTAACATACACCCCTACCATAACAAATGTAAATAGGAAATGAGTCTTCAACACCATCAAAAAACTGAAATCAAATTCCGACTCTGAAGTTACAATATTTTATGGTGGATAAAAAAAAAGCATTTTTAAAGACTACTGGATACAATATACAATTTAGGAAAACCAAAATCTACATCAATTAAGATATTGGTTTAAAACCAACAAAGGTGATGATAATAGTCTAATAAAACTAATTTTAGAGTTATTTTTCTTTTTCGTTCATATTTTTTTTTAAATTACATGATTTATTTAGATTTTATTCAAAAATATTTCTATATTGTTTATATTTCTTTAGATGAGGTATTATGTCTATATTTCTGAGATGAGGTATTATGTACACTATTTACATTATTCGGATTATTGTCCTCATCTTTGTCACCATATTTATTACAACATTTTAGCCGTTGTATGCTCCAGCCTTCATCAGCCTTTTTCATTATTTAAAAATGTTAAATTGTTTGTATGCAGGTTGTGGTGGAAGTCATTCATTTTTTATACTTACCATCCAAATTGGGAAATCTGTTGTTTTCTCACAATTCACTTGGCATTTACTTTTTACTTTTGCCGTCAATGGACCAAAACGACTTTTCCTTGGAATAGCTACCTTTGTCCAAACCCCTAAGGAAGATACAGAGATTTGTATATAAGTTGTAGAAACAGTATTAGACATTCAAGATATTTTTCCTCGTTGCATATATATATATATATATATATATATATATATATATATATGCTTTATAAAAAGGCTGAAAATAATGGAAGCCTTATTAATAAAAACAAACAAACCAACACTTAATAATATTAACTTTGAACATGGACATAATATCTTGACCATGTTTTGAAACAAAAAAAATGAAACATTTTATAAAACATACATATAACAAACTATTTCTAATTCTAACAGTTGAAATATAATCCTTGAATTTATTTGATTAATATTTATTACAATAGTTCGAATAATGTAAATAGTGTACATAATACATCATCTCAGAAATATAGACAGATATATCTTCTTAAATTCTAATTATTTTTAAGTATTTTTTCTTTATATAAATTATTTATTTATGTTTATTATTTTTCTTATTTTTTTTGCATTGGCAGGAAAGCTAGAAATCAGAAGAGAGTTCCACAGGTAAGAAGTGTGAGAAAAGAAACTAATAGAACAGACAGTTGCATGTAGCTAGTTCAACAGTAAATCAGCGAGACCTACTGGCCAATCTAGTAGCATGCTTAAATTCATGCAGTTGAGGGACTAAGGAGAGAAGCTCATCAGAACAGTTGTCATGAAAAGACAAAGGGAAGCCACATCACATCAGTGAGAAAGTGACTGAAACCAATGAGGATTACATTATATGTTTTTCATTTGACAAAAGCAAATATACAACAATAGTAATTAAAAAGAAATTATATAACTTTGATGAAATAGTTCATCTAGATGGACTGCCTTCCTGGGCTATTGAGCTCCATCTGCCTGAAGCAGCTGGTTACGAGGCACCAGTGTTTTGCCTACACAGAATGAGTGTATATGCATGAGAAAATGATTGATAATCTTTGAATGACCAAATAATTTGAATGGTTTGATAAATTAACTGACATGAATCAAGTTGATAAATTAATAAGGAATAAATGCCAAGTGTGTAATGAGTGTGATATGAGATGACCTTGCCAAACAAAGCAAGCTTGTTCAAGAGATTAAGTCAAAGGTCATCAAATTTGTTTGTACCTGTGGGTCAGATCACATATTAATAGGCAGTGAGCGAGATAAAGTCCATAAAAACCTCAAAATATAGTTAAAAACTTAAATTCCATAAAAATCTTAAAATATAGTTAAAAACTTATCCATTTAACTACATCAAGTGAAATTTTGCCTGAAATCAATGCCTGTAAGAAAATCCTTTGGACTTAACCAAGGATGACATTTAATAATCAGAGAACTCAAGTTGTAGTTTATTACTATGAGGACATCTTTTAAAATCTATTAAAAATTTTACAAATTGCATAGGCTGGCTCAAAATGGGAAGGGTTTGAAAACCATGAGTTTGGAATCCTAGCAGTGATGAACTGTCTTTGTTTAAGTTTTGTTAAAAGAGTGAAAAATATTGTTGCAAGAATAGAAGGGTGAAAACAATTTGCCACTCCCTAATTCCTTAGTGAGACAGACCACCACATGGTGATGTGTAACTGGTCAATTTCTCCCTCTTGTTTCCTCCAAGAAACAATGCTATGACTACAGCGTCTCTTTGTTGAAATAAAGTGAGAAAAAATAAACCTAACAAAAATTCCCATTGTACATTCTGTCTGTGATGCAGCACTGGGACCTGAAAAAAATTGCTGATAGATCGTGAAAAACCAGAAACAACATGAAATGCAACAAATCCACAAAGAATATTTATAATCTATTGCTAAAAATGATGGAAAAATGATCAGTTCCTATTGTACCGCTCCAATAAGTAACTGACTCCCCCTGATATCTTTACAAGAGCTAGATCAGGTCAAAAATGGAGTATCGCTGCCATATCTGGTTTGGAGCTGCCCAGTCCTCACATACCTGTTTAGACAGAGTTCAAAAGCATCTACACGGCCGTGTGGGTGATGAATTATTATATTCAACCCTACAAATTCTTTCCCATATATTAAACATTGCAAGCCTCTCACTACTCTATCACTATTTCCATGGCATGTCATCTGATGAGCTACATATATGTTGTGGTGTTATTTCCTCAGTGGAAACTGTATTTGGACTAAAGTCGTCCTAAATAGGTTCAACGTACAAAAATTACAGTAACACACTACCTTGAGTGGCTACTGGGCCTTGTTTTTGATGAACATTGATAGAAAAATCAAGATAAAATATATAAACATGAGAAAATGTTGATTAAGTAAATAAACAAAGAAAATTATTTAAATAAATGCAAATAATTGATGATTCAATTCATAAACCATTGTTTACTTTCGAATCATGGTTCCCAACATGAAGCACACGCACAGACTCCGCATGGGGGGGGGGGCAATTTGACTGGGGGGGGGGGCAAGAGATTTTTTTTCCAGTAAGTATGAGTGTGTGTGCAAGTTAATAAAAACAGTGCATATACAGTATGAATACATAAAAATATTTCTATGTATGTACATGTGTAATTACATATGTAATATATATATATATATATATATATATATATATATATAAATATAAAATAATATCTATGTTGGTCACACCACAAACTCGCTTTCACAACGCTTGACACTACATTTGAATGATAACTCTAACATTTTTAGGCATTTAAAACAACATGCCTCGCCGCATACACAATTCCGGAAAATCCTCGTCGAAAACACAACTATACTTAAACATGAAAACAATAAACAAAAACTAAAAATTCTTGAAACTATATACATAAAACAGTTGAAACCTAACCTGAACAAAATAAACTATGACATCTCCACAAATATCCTTAAATGCCTATAATTAGTAACAGAAGCCATTGGTTCATACCAACGGCTTTCCATACTCAATACTCATCGGATTCACTCTCGCGTGGTCATGTGTGACGTCATGAGCTGTCGTGCGATTTTCGCTTTCAGCGTCTTATATGCACGTGTTTATCGTTGCTTGGAAATCATCCATGTAAACAAAAACAGACTATCATCAATTTCTTGTTCGTGCATTGCTTAATATATTGTGTAATTGTCATCTTTGATAATGGCTTATGTAAGCCGAAAGCTTAGATTGGATTAAAAATATGTATCAATATTGTGATTTTCTTTCATTGTTTAATGATAATGTTATTAAGCTTATCAGACGATATGAAAAAAACTTACATAAAATATATAGACAACACTTATCTATATTATTTAATGAAACATGTATGAATATATATATATATATATATATATATATATATATATATATATATATATGTATGTATGTATGTATGTGTGTGTGTCCAAATATATAGAAAAATAGGAAAGAACACGTTAGGTAAATAATCCAAAGTTCTTTAGTATTTTTGTTTTTATTTTTTAAAAAGTGCTCAATACAAAAGTAGAGCCTAAATTATAATTATTTTTTCAAAAATATGATTCCTTCGCTACATAAGAGTTCTCATGTTTTAAAAACAAGAACCAAAAGCTCTGTTTCATCCTCAAGCAAAATTTTTTGGAATAACTAATCTTGAAGCTTACGCATCTTTATATATATATATATATATATATATATATATATATATATATATATATATATATATATAATTTTTTAAAGAATTTCTTAGCAATTTCTTCCATTCATTCTTTTATTTTTATTTTTCATGGACGCCATGTTCTTTGAAAGCTTGTTTAGACCAAGTTAATGGCCTTTTAGGCTTCCTCCACATGAATAGGTATTCACTTTTTGAACAATAAGTATTGTATGTCACTGGGGTGCATCAGGATTTTAGAGATGTTTAGATGGGGTAAGGGCAAAAAACGGTTGGGGACCACTGGTTTAAAACAAGGTGGGACCTGAGGCAAGTGTCAGACACCACTGTATGATCCATCAGTATGATCTGGTGAAACCCTCGAAATAAGGAAAAATGTTTGCAGGCTGGATAAGTATAGTCTTCCTGTACTTGCATATTTCTTCAGAACTACTATCCTTTAATCATCATAGAGAACTATTTTGACCCCCCATCAGAATGGCTGATGCTAACCTCTAGGAAGGCAACTCGTTGCGCCTTCTTGGTTTCACCTTTTTTAAGTTAGATTCTCTTCAGAGCCATTTTTAAATTCATTTTATTGTTTAAGCATAATTCTTAACCTGTTTCTTTTTTATTTTCTTTTGAATAATTCAACCTACTCTCCTGAGAATTTTAGTAAATTTATCCAATGAAGTGGATCAATTATATTGAATCAATTGCTTGAACTACTGCTAAGAATGTTGGTTCAGTGTGTTGTATCAAACAATTTTTCTTATCATAATCCATCTTGCACATTTATAAATCTACTTATAAATTCAAAGCAGCTGTAATGTTATCAGCCCTGACCTTGCACTCTCGACTTCAGTCACTTTCCCACCATCATGATGCGGCCTCCTTATGTCTTTTCTATAAATATTTTTATGGCAATTGTTCTGATGAAGCTTCTTCTTTGTTACCTTGACTGCATGAATTTAAGTGTACTATTAGATTGGCAGTTAGGTCTCATCATTTTACTGTTGAAATTGATCGATGTAATGGTAAGTTCTATTCTAATAGTTTATTTCCTTGCACTTTTCACCTGTGGAAATTACTTCCAGTTTCTTGCATCCCTGCCACCTACAATTTTCAAAATCCCAACATCCTGTTCTTTTATTGTCCTTTCTCCTCATTAACATCATCTCATTCTCTCCCATTCCTACTAACCCCTTTTATCTTAGTGGCATTGTTACCTTGTTTGGGGTGAGATGATTTAAAATGAAAAAAAAAGGCTGGTCAAAATGCCTTTGTGGGCCACACCTGACCCACAGGCCATTGGTTGCCTATCCCTGAATTAAGTGGTTAAAAGGAGTGTCAATGCCAATTTCAGTTTATAGACAGAGAGAAAGATGGCCATGACCAAAATCCCAAAAGTATTTCCATCAAACAAAATTCACAAAAGAAATCTATGTAGTAGAAATATCTGAAAAATAAAATCTGAAAGCAAGTTAGAAGAAAATATTTACCTAACTCTTCATTGTATCCTTGAGCAGATGTATTTTTCAAATACAGCAAAGAGGGAAGACTTATACGTGCACGTGTTATTATTGGAGAGTCAGAAATTTCACTGAAATCGTTGTTATGAATTTGGCAAGGTTCTTTCAATTGAGCATTGCAATCAAGACAAACTGAAATGAAAAGAGTATGTAAAAGTAGATTAAATAGACCAAAGTTTCTTTCTTGGAATATGTGCCTAAGTTTTTTTGAAGTACATCAGAAACTATTTAGTATTTTGATAGAGTTTGACTCACTAACAATTATAAGAGGATTAAACAAACAAGTAAAAGATCTAATAATGGTAATAGTAATATTAGCCATTTCCTCATAAGGAAACATTTGGAATTCATTGATCAAGCAACCAGTGCTAGTTGAGTAACACTTTTCTTCCCTTCTAAGCTATCAGGCTGGGATCAAAGTGTAGTATCTGTTCTCCTATTTCTAATGGTAATGGTAATATTAGCCATTTCCTCATAAGGAAACATGATATTCACTGACAAAGCAGCCAGTGCTAGTTAAGTTACACATTTCTTCCCTTATTAGCCATCAAGCAATGATCAAAGTGTAGTATCTGTTCTCCCCATCTCTAATGTTAACATCCAGCATTCATTGACTGAGCAGCCAGTGTTACTTTCCATTGTAATTTATAAAATATTTCTATTAATATAATTTTTCATGAAAATAGGTTTCTCAAGTCTACTGCTATTGCTTTCTCCAGTACTAATGGGGGCTTCCCTTTTAACTTTTTGTTTCAAATAGTGTAGAATTTTAACACCTTGATTATACCATTACTTTTCCTTCAAATTACATGTGCTATCCATTTTAGTTGTTGCTGCTGTTAAAAGTCCTCAAGTGATCAGGTTTCTGCTATTTGATACAGCTCTTTGGGATTCTTTATTGCCAGTCCACAAGATCTGAAGAAGGATGGTCCGTGCTAAGACCTACAGGCTTTATTCACTCAAAACCATTTTAAATCATTGATCTGAGAAAGCGGTTGTGCATAGCTGACAGTTTTGATACAATTCAGAATGAGTTTGGTGCCATGCATGTCATTTATATGAAAGTCAGGATCAAACAAGGATATTTAAGAGCATGACTCAAGTTTTCAGGTTGATGTTTTGGTTTTGTAGCAATGTGTAGTGTTGGGCGAAACTACTCCTCATGCAGCCTATTCTTTGTTCAATTTCATTTTCAATAATACTACATTTGTTATAATTGATCCAGACACCAAAGTATTTCAAGTGTTTAGTATTTATTACTTACACATCCTGAATTTTTATGATTATTTCAGGGTACATGCCATCACTGCTTTCATTTACAGATGATAAATAGGAGTAGATAGGTTTGCCTATCACACTCCTCCCTGGTCTTTTAAAAAGGAGTAGAAGTTTATGCTATGTTTCCTGTTTAGGATTGGGTTTCTAGTTCTTTTTAAAGTCTACTTCAGCTCTATACTCCTAACACTTGTCCTTTCCTACGCTAATATAAATCCACATAGTAACCATCTACTTTGAGTGGCTCCTAGGACTTGCCTTGGGTGAACATTAGTTTAAAAAAAAAAGATAGTTTCTGATGTTGGATAATTTATCATGACTCCTATTTCTTGGTACATATTTTTTGATCAAATTCACTCTATGCAAGTCAGTAAAGCCACTAAGGCACAAGAGGTTACTAGGTGTGAAAGAATTAGAAAACATTATAAAGAAGCGAGAAGGAAGAGCAATCAGGAAGACAATAGATAACAATTTACATTGCATTTAAATTCAGGAGACAATGCTGACTTTTTGTTCTAGATCATTCCACATAACCCAGACCTCCCCACTACCCCATCATCAGTACATTGACCTTGGGAGGGAAAATGGGAACATTGTTTTCTATGAGGAGTTGCTAATGCTAAAATAATGCTACATATTTTTCCATACATTCTATCCATTTTTTTTTTAATTCCATTCATTAAGAAAATTTGTGGTTTACTTTTGATCCAACGGCACACAAACACGGCAGCATCAGGCAAAAAGATGTTGACCTTTTAACATGTCTTTTACTTTCAGGAACAACTAGAAGTCTGACAGTGTCAAATCAGGGATTGTACTGAAGATGTTCAACAATGGTGAATTTCAGATTTCTCACCATTTGTGATATTTACTACCAAGAGTCAAATTAGACCAAAAATGGAAACTATCTGGGCTGGAGCTACACAATCCTCACTTTCCAGAATTGATGGAGTTCAAATACATTTACACAATCCTGTAGGGATGAATTATATTGCAGCCTCTTTCTCACAGGCACAACATTGCAAATCTAACGCTATTCTGTCACTATTTCCATAGCAAATGTTCAGATAAGTTCCACTCTTTTTTTCCATTAGTTCAGACCTTTATAGCTAGATGCTGAGCTATGTCCACATAGTCAATTCACCCACATTTTCTCTATATTTGAAATGTAAGGAGAAAGTTCTACTTGGACAGTTTCTTCCAAGAACTACTACTTTGTAGAACAGACTCCCGTGTGAATGCTTCCCTGTACAATCTAATCTTAACATCTTCAAGTCAAGTGTCAATCATTATCTATCCTCCATATCCTTAGAATCTTCCCTTCCTACTCACTTTCATATCACGCACATCATTCAATAACCTTCTACATTGAGTGGCTCTTGAGCCTTGTAGTGGTTTAATTGTAATAAAAAAGTAGTAGTTATTCATCAGATGTGCTAGTTTTTCCTAGTATTTATTGAATTGTTTCTCTTTGACAGCAGTTCTTTGCAAATGACTCCTTGATTGCTGCTTTAGGTGCAACTCAGACATAGTAATCATGACTAATGAACACTATTGCACAATGCCATCAAGCAGCAAATTGACTAAAAGCACCTTTTAACTGGTCTTTATATGCTACCAACAGGATTGATAATTTTGTCCAGTTATAGTAAAGGACATAAATATATATTCATTTTTAAATATATACATAGTCATTTTTAATATAATTCCTGTAACTCAGTGTTTCTCAACCGTTTTATCCTTGTGCCACCCTTGAAATAGCTTCCATTTCACAAGGAACCCCTGCATAAACCGTCCTGGGTATGACGATAAACTACATCTGCTTCCTGGATAAGACGATAAACTATCTCCAACAGCAAGGCCTCTGATCAGGATGTTTTGAGGAGCATGGAACCACCTCTTAATTGCTGGTGTTCCCAGGTCCACTGTGACCTGGGGTGGTAGCACCTGTTAGGGTTCCAATTATGGGCAAATAGTTAACCCCCAAACTATCTCCAACAGCAAGGCCTCTGATCAGGAGGTTTTGAGGAGCATGGAACCACCTCTTAATTGCTGATGTTCCCAGGTCCACCCTGACCTGGGGTGGTAGCACCTGTTAGGGTTCCAATTATGGGCAAATAGTTAACCCCCAAACTATCTCCAACAGCAAGGCCTCTGATCAGGAGGTTTTGAGGAGCATGGAACCACCTCTTAATTGCTGATGTTCCCAGGTCCACCCTGACCTGGGGTGGTAGCACCTGTTAGGGTTCCAGTCATGGGCAAATAGTTAACCTCCAGACTGGGGTCAAACCACTATAAAAGTGTAAAAATAGATTTTAATACATTTTTAGAAAAAATATTACGAGCAATAAAAATGTTATCGGCATTAAATAACACATTGAGGTTGATATACCGTAAAACAAAACAAACCAAACAAAACCCTGCATAAAAATTATTATATACCATTATTAACGTCTATCTCTTTTATATTATTTATTATAGTCCCCATGGTAAGCATAATATATGAACAGCATGCATGTATTGTCTACTCAAGTGAGGCTCTCAATGATATGCAAATCTGCCATGTACTGATCCTGTACGCTAGTCCGTGAAGGCGTTTTCACACCCCGATGCCATATAGACATCAATAAATACGTTCCCTATGATAGTTTTAATTTAAAATAATATAAAAGGTTGAAGCCTTTATTATGATGAGCAAGGTTTTTTCAACAAAATGGTGTGCGTGTATAGCAAATTATAAATCTAAAATTAAACAAAAATTATTCAAAAACTATTTATCACTGTTTCTTGCAGAACCCCTAGTGACACCTTGCAGGACCCCTAGAGACATCTTGCAGGACCCCTAGTGACACCTTTCAGGACCCTTAGTGACACCTTGCAGATTTTTTTCTTAATGCCCCAACTACAGTGTACTACTAGATTGGCATCTAAGTCCCACCCGTTTACTGTTGAAATAGCTAAATGTAACAGCTATTTCTACTTCAACAGTCTCTTTTCTCGCACTCCCCACCTCTGGAACTCCCTCCCGTTTACTTGCTTTCCTGATAGATACAATGTTCAAAAATTTAAATGCAACATCAATCGCCATCTTCTGTCTTCCTGAATCCCATTCATCTTTTGTCCTTCCCACAATCGTCCCTTTTCTTTCCCTTTCACTCCTTGTAACTCCCTATGTACGAGTGGCATTTCCACCTTGCTTAGGCTGTAATGATTTTTAAAAAGAAAGACAAGAACAGAAATAGCTAGATAAAGATCTGCTCTTTCGAGTAAAGTATAGATGGCAACCCTCGACTAGGAGTGAGATGCCAAGTTGTAGAAGATCTTATCAATCAATCCTCATATTTCACATCAACAAAGAGTTAATTTGTACAATTTGTTAAAGAGTAGTGAAACTCCCCCGCCTACAGTAGAATGAACTCTTCCTCCTCTCATAAATACTAACTGCAAGATTCATTGAGGAGTCATTTGGAGGAGCGGAGATGCAGTGTTAACCTACCGTTCAGACGTACACCTCTATCTGATTATTACTAACATTCTTGCTTTGTATATATATATCTATTATTTCAATACACTTGTTCAACCTACCTTCGTCTTCTGTGTCTTTCTGGCCCCGAAACAGGCCGCAACAGAAACAGATCATGATAATTGCAGAAGCAATAAAAGGCAGGAAAGTGACATCACATAGCTTTGACTTGAAAAGATACGTCAAAAAAATGTTAACTTTTTCCTCTGTGAACAAATGCAATAAATTCACCGAGTAATAAAAGCAGGCAGAGCAATTTTAAACGCCCACTTAAAAAATACAAACTTCATTGTAATATATTGAAAGAAAATGTTACGACTTACAATGTTCCAAAGCAATTTCAGGAGTTTTAGCAGAGTTATCTCCCTCTATTTGGACATTAGCCAACTCTTCACATTCCGGACTTTTGACATGGTTGCTGATGGTATTGTTCTCAGCATGCTGAACTTTGAGGATCATATCAATCACTGAAAAGAAAGGAAATCAACAAAGATATAAACATCCAATAACCTTTTAGTATTACACCATGCAAGGCAATAAAGCCACTAAGATACAAGGAGTTACAGGGTGTGTAAGAAATAGAAAATAGAAACATGAATAATAAGCAGAAAGAGTAATCAGGAGGACAGCAAATAAGAGAGTGCTGCGTGTTTTTAGGCTAACATTCTTAGCTGACATGAACCAGAAAGATTATATTGCATCAATTGCTAGGTCTACTGCTAGGAAAGTTGGTTCACTGTGTCATGCTAGACAATTTTTCTTGCCAGAATCTATCTTACATATTTATAAGTCGACCATTTATTCATGCATTGAATATTGCTGCCATATCAGATACAAAGAAGAATCTGCAATTTTATTGATCCTGACCTCGCATCTCGCCTTCAGTCACTTTCGCACCACTGTAACAGCTTTCCTGTGTCTTTACTATATTTTCATGGCAACTGTTCAGAGGAAGATTCCTCTATCGTACCTAGACTTTATGAATGTAAGTGTAGTACTAGTTTGGTGTTACGTTTTACAGCTGAAATGGCTAGATGTAACCATAAGTTCTATGCTAACAGTTTCTTCTCTGATGTAGCAATATAAGTCAGCTAAGGTCTTGTTAAATTGAAAACAGCTGAACCTGTTGCAAATTTGGAACATTTATTTTCAATCGACTGTTATCAGTATCATGAAGTGAGGTTCACAAGTGACCCAGACAAATAGAAATCACTGAATGAAGATAGACGATGACAACAGGACAAAGAACCATGCCAGCTATAAAACTGACGTGTACCATGAAAAGACACAGAGAGACAAAGCGGGCTTCGGAAAACAGACAGAGAAGACACCCGTTAGACTGTTCACTTCCCCGACCACACATCTACACCTCATCTCAACTTCACCTGTTTATAGCAGTAGGTTACAACCCAAGAATAAAATTTGGTTTACTGTGAGAAATTGTTTTGTTTTTCACTTGTGCATAATGATCTTGCCAAAAGGATTATTTTTAAGCCACAAGTGTTTGATTGGAAGAAGCTGCACCCTGTCAGTGAACTTGGTGTTTGGTTTGAACTGCAATGCAACACTCACACTTCTCGCTTGTGGAACTATCTTCTGGCCTCTTACTTTCCAGTCAAGTTTGATCTTCAAAAATTGAAATGCAATGTCAATTGTTATCTTCTGTCTTCTTAATTCCTGCTCTTTTATTGTTCTCTCTCCTTAATAATGTTTCCTTTTTCTCATATTTTCTCACACTCGGTAACCCCCTTGTGTTTTAGTGGCTTTATTACTTTGTTTAGAGTAAAATGATTAAAAGAAAAATTTTATTTTTGTTGCTTGTTATTCCAACACTCTGAGACAATACACTTTTCATTATTACTATTATTTTATTATTAGTTACTAGTTTTATTCCATCTTATTTTTCATGATTTTTATTGTAAACTTCTGAGTTGATATTACAGTATTGTCATGTTAGGTCTAAGTACCGGTAGTCTATAGTATCTGCTTCAATAAACAGATACTCTAACTTCACACAGAAGACCTGCAAGATATTTTTTAGCAACTTGATGGGAAGAAAAATGGAGGGTGTCATATATGGAATTCATTAAAATAAGCCTAGATTCCTTGTGTTATTGGTATTTTTGTTTTGCAACTTCTTTAATTATCAATTATTATTTATTCTGTAAATATATTGAAGCCTATCAATAGATAAAAAAAACATTTATATTGTACATAGGGCAGGTTGATTTTTGAATCATGGTATTAAACTCTATTTGAGGTTAGGGTTTGACATGAAGAATAATGACACAAAATATTATTTTCAATTCTTTACCAGTTTTTTTGAGGAAACAAGTTTAAAGATTAAGTTTAGGTTCAAAATTGTAGACTCAGAATTTAATTCCAGTGATTAGTGAAAGTCTTATAGCAGAGCCTTATAAAATTTATAATTTTCTGAAATTGCTTTACAAACTGTATATAGACAAGAAGCAAGGCACAAGCACATTACTAAATCATTGTGCCATCAAATAAAACCCTCTTCCTTTAGGTGTAGTTCAATTTCAGGAAAGTTGGAATGTAGAACTTTTATATTGGTGCAGAACATGGAAAAATAGGGATCTTTTGCTTTGGTAGAACTGGTCTTGATATGTTTGTTTGTTTTATGGATTGACATAATTGAGATGAAAGATAAAGTATCAAGTCATTGAAGCAGGAACAAATTGTATGTTTAAAGTATAACTGTGACTGTGTACATTATTATGACATTTGGTCCAGATCCTATTTACAGCGTTCCTAATTGTTTATATAGTCTTGTGGTGGGTGACGCCCACCCTGCAGCTCCTTTTCTTTGCCAGTTTATCGCTCCTGGGATGTCAAATCTTTGACAAGCTCCATTTTTTAGTGGGCCCAGTTCAGACCACCACAGCTAAAACTCACTTTGTTACATCCACAGAAGAGATTTACCATCATTTACAACTTATTCCATTGCTAAGAAGAATCTTCTACTAAGACAGCATCTGTCCAAGAAAGGTTACTTTATGGAAGAGTTCCATGCTGGATGCTTCTGCGAACAATACAGTCTTTAGCTCTTCAAGTCTATGATTAATCGTTATCTCTTTTCAATTAGGGCAAGTCGATTTTGGTACTTTGGTATTGCAATCAATTTGAAAGTTGGGCTTTAACATGATAAATAATGGTACAGAATATTTTTTTTCAAAATCGTTACTATTTTTTGAGGAAATATGTTTAAAATATTACATTTATGTTGAAAATCATAGCATTGGAATTTCATTCTGGTGATCAGTGAAAACCTTATAGCACAGCCTTATAAAATTTATAATTGAAATATACGCAGTTAATTGGTTTGAAATTAAAAGGGATAATAAATTCCATAACAAACAACTGTGTATCTTCAACATGATCCAGAGAATAAAGCAGCAGTTATATGAAATACAGAAGGTTGCATTAAAAAAATTCCAGCACAATGCATCTGCCTTGCTTCCAGAAAATATTTTATGAATGCTGAAGTCAAATGAATTAGACATAAGGGAAGAGGCTATAGAAAAATTTGTTCATCAGATAAATGAAACTTTTATTCATACTTAATTAGTTATATCAATTTACAAGACTAATTTTAAAATTTAATTCAAATTATATCACAAAAATATAACTATGGATGAGTAAATTTTCCAATAAAAATATTTTTTATTGTTTCAGTCGTAATGAGCCACCAAAGAAGAGATTAAAAAAAATGACACTATTTACATTATTCGTACTATTGTCCTTATCTTTGTCACCATATTTATCACAACGTTTCAGCCGTTGTACACTCCAACCTTCTTCAGGCGGTTGGAATGTTGAACTGAACCCTTTATTTCACTCGTCATGGTAGACTGTTCTAGTTCCACGTGCTATGTCTAAAGGGTTCAGTTCGACATTCCAACCACCTGAAGAAGGCTGGAGCATACAACGGCCGAAATGTTGTGATAAATATGGCAACAAATAGTCCAAATAATGTTAATAGTGTACATAATACCTCATCTCAGAAATATAGACAGATACTAAAAAAAATGACATTCAACAACTCTGAACTGACCCACTGGTCAAATTTCATTAACCTCTCACAAAATGGTATTTATGAATCTGCACTTGCAAAAGGTTATTCAAATAATGAACTGCAAGACGTTCTAATACAGTGGTCCACACACTTTTTTGGCTTGGAAGCTATTTTTTAAATGACCAAGTCAAAATGATCTACATATGATAAAAATGCTAAACATATCTTTATATATATAAGTATACCTTATATTTACAATATATGTTGGTGTACCTTGCATAACAGCATGAACCTGTGTGGCAGAATACAATTCTGTAAATTTTTGGCCATTACCTTACTCTGATGACTTGCACTGTAAGGAATCAGCCAGGGTTGCATAGCCTGGACAGTAGTTGCTGGTAGCCATACTCAAACAGACTTCCAAATGGTGGAACGGTATTTGCACTTAATAATCTTAAAGTGGAAAAAGGTTGACTCACATAAATAAGTTGAACCAAATAATGCAGTCAAGAAAATAGCACATTTCCTTAGGTTTTTGTAGTTTTTCTCTGTGAGCAAATTCCAGAACAGTCCGTGAAACCTGGACTTCAGATCAATGTTAGCCTGTAGCATTAAAATCTCCAGAAGAGTTCAGATGAAACAGTGTTGCAATTTTTTATGCTAGTTAATCTTTCTGAAATGGGTTGCACATAAATGTAGCTAATGGCTTGAGTAAAGTAAAGTCTTGAAAGCCTCTGTCAAACTCTGACAGACAATTGTCAGTCTGCTATGTGCAGCACTCATGGTAAAGTTGCACACATGGCTTCTGTTGTGTCGCAAACTCTGATGCGAGATTTTGAAAGTTTCTCAAATCATGGTGCTTCAGCTTTCAGGACAGATGTTTCATTTTTTGTTTGAAAGCATCAACTGAGCTGATCATTTTGACCACAGTTTTGTCTTTTCCTTGCAACTCTAAATTAAGCACATTCAACATGTCGGTCAGATCAGTTAAAAATGCCTAGTCTAGCAGCCACTGAAGGTCATTTAGTTGGTTGCATTCTGCATGTTTAGCAATGAGTAGAAACTACTTTATCTCCAGACAAAGCTCTTGAAATCTGTAGGAATTTCCCTCCCCCCTACTAAGCCATCTCACATCAGTGTGTAGCAACAACTCAGAGTGATCACAGTCCACCTTCTCTAGATGTGCACAGCACAGGCGTCCTTGAAGAGATTTGGCTCGAATAGAACCGGCGATCTTCATTGCCACATCCATTATCTCTTTCATGTTTAGCATTTGTGCGCATAATGCTTGTTGGTGCATTATACAATGGTATGGGCATGTGGCCAAGGGGTTAGAACATTCGCATTCTGACCATGAGACCCGTGTTCAAATCTCATCATGGTCGATTTGTCAGGAAGGAGACTTTCTGATGTTATCAGACTGTGCAGCACCTTTGGAAAGTGCCTGCAAATCATACCACGGGTTGACCCAAGCCTTGGGAGTGAAACTGGGTAGACAGGACCTTTGGGGAGCATCGATAGCTGAAGTCACACGTCATCATGGCTGAGGGCTTCAGCGTGCTCGCCTTGTTCAAATTGTTGATCACACTAGATAACACACTCTTTCCCAGAAACTGTAACTAAGGTCTGCTCAGCATAGTTGCAGTATAAACCACAGTATGTTGAATAAACACAAATGTGCCTGAGCAAGCCTCTGCAATAGGGATTGGCTAGCCACCCTAGTAAACAGGTATCCTCAAATATGAGTGGCTAGCTATACATACATACATACATTATACAGTGGTAATTAAGGAAGTCGGGGAGAGCATCATCCTCTATACACCTGGCAATAAATCCATTCGAGTAGCCAACCACTGAGGGAGCACCATCCATGATGATTGACACACTGAGAGATGGGTTTTCTTAGTAAAGTTTTTGAAAGGCTGAAAAATGTCCTCTCTCTGCATGTGTCCTTTCATGGATAGTATTGTTATCAGCTCCTCTTTTGCAGCCATATCTGTAAACACCATCCAAATAAAAATGTACAACTGAGCAATATCACTTACATTTGTAGACTCATCCAATTGCAATGAGAAATACTCACAGTCTGCAATACCCTTCCAAAACTGCAGTTTCAAATCCTTGGCCATTACTTCACAGCACTGTGTAACCGTATTTCTTGATAGCTGGAGAGCTTTGACTGAAGATAATATCTCAGGTTTTGTTTTTAAAGTCGCGAAACAACAAGTCAGCTGCTTCAACAAATGATTTTTTTATGATTACTCCATTTTGAAAGAACTTGTGCTTAATAATGGTGTGACTCACACTGAAAGATGTTTCAGTGGCTGCCTTTGCTTTTGAGGTCAGCTGTAAGAAAAATGACTGCTGTTCAGACAACTGTGATTTTAATCCCTTCACCTTTCTCTTTCTCTGCTTGCTTTTCGGTGTCATAATTTTTATGAACAGTCCGAAAGTGTCACTCCACATTTCCTTTCTTCAGAACAGCGATGGTAGATTGGCAAATCAGAAAAAAAAATTTCAAATATGACACTGTGAAAAAGAGTCCACCTCCTCCTATTCCGAATGGAAGTGATATGTTTTTGGTTTCTTACTTGGTCCAGCTCCCCCACTCACTTTTAGACCCTTTCTTTTGTAGAAATAAATTGGAAACCACTAACTAGTTCACCAGAGTTTTGCAGTAGCCACAGAATTTAGCCACACATGCTTGGTGACCCCCATGTGTTGATGAGTAAACAAAAACCTGTGGAAAATTAGATATTTCTGTACATTTTTTAGATGAACTTTAAACCTAAATGCTCAAAAATTGGTGAAAGCTATGCCTCTAATTTTTGGTGTCAATCCTTATGACATCAAACCCCAGCATTTGCACCAAGTGCAATGCTGGTTTTCTAAAATAAGTGAAAACACAACTTACTCTATTATACATATATATGTTGGTCAATTCTTTATAAAATAATTTGTGGAAAGAAGAAATTATCTTGGCTCAGTTAATCAAGACTTTTTTAAAACATCTAACCTAACCACATAAGATAATGAAAATATGCATAAAATATTCATATACTCATTTCAACTATTGTTGAGCTCTATAAAACCATTCACATAAACATTATGTTATTTAGATGACATTTACAAATGAATTTTGTAAGCACATGGCCGAGTGGTTAGCACATTAGTATTCTGACCATGAGGTCTATGTTCAACTTTTACCATATTCATTTTGGCAAGGAGGTGGCAATAATATTGTCCTGGTGAGAAATTTCAGTATGTGGTATTGTTGAGAAGACCATACCACAGGCCTTTTGAGTGAGATTGGGTAGGTGAAACTGTCTTGAAAACAGTCAATTATTATGCTAACATAAATTCACACGTTATCATGCTTGAGGGTTCAAAAATATTGATTTCGTTCAACTACAAATCATGCTGTAATATGTGCTCTCTACCAGAAAGCATAATTACGGTTTGCTCAGTATAGTTGAAGTATAAATCAAATGTTTGCTGTCAGTGTGGAAGAAACACATGTCTGAGCAGGTATCTGCAACAGGGACTAGCTAGCTTCATAGGCATACACAGAAACAAGCAACTAGCCATTCTTCTTCTTGTTTCATGTCCCTTCAAGAAGTGGGCGATCATGGCTCTCCGCATTTTCCTGTCCTTTGTAGCCCTTAGTAAATTTTATCTTTTTGCTATCTCTGCTAATCGCTGTTCTGCCATTCGTTTACACAAGCTTATTAGGTAGGTTATGCACAGTTTTCCTCTGTCCCTCTTGCCTTCAATATATCCTGTGAGTGTCAAATTTTCCAAACACTCTTTCCTCATTATGTACCTTAGAAATTTCAATTCTCTCTTTCTGATGTTAATATAAGTGAGTTTTTTTGTTTCCATTTTCTTTAAAACTTCCTTGTTACTCACACGTTCAGTCAATGGTATTTTCAGCATCCTTTTGTAGAACCACATCACATGATGTTATTATATTTGAATATCACTCACACTAATAGTACTTGCACGATAATACTCGCTTGAATAGTAATCCGTATAGTGATCAGTATAGAAATAGTATAGAGAATAGCAATCCGTATAGTAATAGAGGATAGAATAGAAATGGTGATCCATTAGATGTCATGCTAATTCCCATATATACATTTCATTTACCATTACGTGATCTACTTATTCAAAATGGGATCACCTGTGTTTGCTATCTGGTGATCTGTGTTCAAACCCAAGCGTTGCACGTGACACTTTATTGCTACATAACACCAATGCAAGTAAAAAAGGTAGTAAAAACATTAAAATGCAAACAAAGAAAACAAATGCTATTCAATATTCATGGAAGGTGAAAACAAAATCAATGAAGCAAAACAGTATAGATTATATTTTGAATTGAGGAGAAAAGTAAAAATCCATGATAATATCATACAAATTCAAAACAGAAGAAATGTCCAGGTCTCAAAAAACACTTTTAGTCACACTTAAATCTTGATGACACTAATCTAAAGATGCCAAAGTAAATAAAATATGTACTAGAATATATTCAAACATTACAAAGTCAAAACTTAAATAACATTGAACTTCAAGATGAGGATGTTGAGAAAATAACAAAAAATAATAATAATGCCTCATTTGACATTGAGGATAAAGTTTTGAAAAGCTTACTCAATCCCTAAATTTAAAAGCAAACTTCTTAATTATTTGAAGAAAATTTGAAATAAAGAGTAGATCCCAAATCAGTGGACTCTGTCATCTATAAATAAACTTTGGCAACAACAAAGTTTTAGAGAAAATGGAAACAAAAAGACACTTGACATCAGAAAGATACAGTTGAAATTACTAGGGTGCATAATGAGGAAAGAGGACTTGGAAAATTTGATACTCACAGGACAAACTGAAGTCAAGAGGGACAAAGAAAATGCATCCCCTTACCTAGCAAGGTCAAGTAAATGGATTGCAGGTCAGGTTTAAGAAAGATAACAAAAGGGATAAAATTTATTCAAAGATACAAAGGACAGTAAATTATGGAGAGCCATGATCACCAACCTTATGGACATGGCACAGAGAAGAAGTCCCAAAGATCCTCACATGTAGAGGGGTGTCTCAGATGGTTTGCACTGTGGTGATGAATATCTAATTAGCCTATCACTATTCTATGAAAGTCAACTTCTAACAACCAAATCTGGCTTTCATTCTGGTAATGATTCATTCATTCATTTTTCACAGCTTACTAACATTTTACGGGTTATTTAAAGCCAGAAAATATTTTTAGATTTTAAGAATTTTTTTGAGATAATTATGATTTTAGTGATAAAGTCTTGCTAATTGATGCGATGGAATAACCTGCCACCCCCATGAGGGGTGGCACTGTGGGTGGTAAGCACCTATAGATATCCATGAGGACAGCAGACAGGAGAGTCGAGCTGGGATTTGCAAGAACTAGCAGCCTTCCGATAGCAGCACGCACACAACTGTAATGACTTGCGACGACCGTGCACATAACTATTACTTCCATGGTTGTTGTACTGGTTTCTACAATAAACCTATTTATCCACCGTGTTTGTCCATTTCATATTCCTATTAGCACGGAATATAACACTAATTAACAACTAGCTGGAGGAGACTATGTAGATTCATTCCTTTCCCAAGGGTATCTGCGCATGAGTGAATATAGCAAACCCAAATGGAATTGGAACTCGGCTCTCCGATTAACAATTCCAAACAATTATCCATTACACCACACAAGTGGTAAGAGGCGCAAAGATGGCATATATATGTCATCAAATAACTCCAGGAAATCGTATACTTATCGAATAGAAAGTACTATGTCTGTTATGTTGATCTCACAGCAGCATATGACAACATCAATAGAGAATTGCTTTTTCTATCCAGCAGAAATCATCTTCGAAGTTCTAACTTCACTGAATGCCATGATCTGATAGAGAAAATATATTTATTCCACAATGTCAGATATATCTGGCAAAGACCCTAATACCAAAACATTTTAAACCTGTCTATATTTCTGAGATGAGGTATTATGTAGATTATTTACATTATTCGAACTATTGTCCAAATCTTTGTCGCCATATTTATTACGTTTCAGCCGTTGTATGCTCCGGCCTTCTTCAGGTGGTTGGAATGTCGAACAGAACCCTTTATTTCGATCACTGGGGTAGACTGTTCTAGTTCCATGTGCCATGTTTAATGGATGTCAGTTATCAGTTATCTCCTGTTAATTCCCCTCAAAAAGTTCTGCACTGCCTTAACCGGGCATTGAACTCACACTCTTTGGGTCCTGCCAGTGGATCTAACTAACGCCTTTATGCACTGTGCAATGTGTCCTTTTAAAGCTCATCAAAATGTACAAAAAGAAAGAATAAAGATTTCCAATTTAATCTCTAACTAGATTATGTGTTGTCCATGTTTAAGTACAGATATGAAGAAATGGTCAAGAACATTTAAATATATTGTACTGCATCCCAAACAAATCTACTGATAGAAAACAGGTTTCCCACTTGAGGCCAGTATATTAATGACGAGTGGATCTATACTGATGAAATAAGTATCCATAGTTGGGATAAGAATAATCTTAAAACATCAACATTCTATATGAAGTGTCCCAACAAGTAAGATTTCAGATGAACGATTCCAAAACAGAAAGCTATAATCTGGAATAGTTGGGATAAGAATAATCTTAAAACATCAACATTCTATATGAAGTGTCCCAACAAGTAAGATTTCAGATGAACGATTCCAAAACAGAAAGCTATAATCTGGAATAGTTGAGATAAGAATAATCTTAAAACATCAACATTCTATATGAAGTGTCCCAACAAGTAAGATTTCAGATGAACAATCCCAAAACAGAAAGCTATAATCTGGAATAGTTGGGATAAGAATAATCTTAAAACATCAACATTCTATATGAAGTGTCCCAACAAGTAAGATTTCAGATGAACGATTCCAAAACAGAAAGCTATAATCTGGAATAGTTGGGATAAGAATAATCTTAAAACATCATCATTCTATATGAAGTGTCCCAACAAGTAAGATTTCAGATGAACGATTCCAAAACAGAAAGCTATAATCTGGAATAGTTGGGATAAGAATAATCTTAAAACATCAACATTCTATATGAAGTGTCCCAACAAGTAAGATTTCAGATGAACGATTCCAAAACAGAAAGCTATAATCTGGAATAGTTGGGATAAGAATAATCTTAAAACATCAACATTCTATATGAAGTGTCCCAACAAGTAAGATTTCAGATGAACGATTCCAAAACAGAAAGCTATAATCTGGAATAGTTGGGATAAGAATAATCTTAAAACATCAACATTCTATATGAAGTGTCCCAACAAGTAAGATTTCAGATGAACGATTCCAAAACAGAAAGCTATAATCTGGAATAGTTGAGATAAGAATAATCTTAAAACATCAACATTCTATATGAAGTGTCCCAACAAGTAAGATTTCAGATGAACAATCCCAAAACAGAAAGCTATAATCTGGAATAGTTGGGATAAGAATAATCTTAAAACATCAACATTCTATATGAAGTGTCCCAACAAGTAAGATTTCAGATGAACGATTCCAAAACAGAAAGCTATAATCTGGAATAGTTGGGATAAGAATAATCTTAAAACATCATCATTCTATATGAAGTGTCCCAACAAGTAAGATTTCAGATGAACGATTCCAAAACAGAAAGCTATAATCTGGAATAGTTGGGATAAGAATAATCTTAAAACATCAACATTCTATATGAAGTGTCCCAACAAGTAAGATTTCAGATGAACGATTCCAAAACAGAAAGCTATAATCTGGAATAGTTGGGATAAGAATAATCTTAAAACATCAACATTCTATATGAAGTGTCCCAACAAGTAAGATTTCAGATGAACGATTCCAAAACAGAAAGCTATAATCTGGAATAGTTGAGATAAGAATAATCTTAAAACATCAACATTCTATATGAAGTGTCCCAACAAGTAAGATTTCAGATGAACAATCCCAAAACAGAAAGCTATAATCTGGAATAGTTGGGATAAGAATAATCTTAAAACATCAACATTCTATATGAAGTGTCCCAACAAGTAAGATTTCAGATGAACGATTCCAAAACAGAAAGCTATAATCTGGAATAGTTGGGATAAGAATAATCTTAAAACATCATCATTCTATATGAAGTGTCCCAACAAGTAAGATTTCAGATGAACGATTCCAAAACAGAAAGCTATAATCTGGAATAGTTGGGATAAGAATAATCTTAAAACATCAACATTCTATATGAAGTGTCCCAACAAGTAAGATTTCAGATGAACGATTCCAAAACAGAAAGCTATAATCTGGAATAGTTGGGATAAGAATAATCTTAAAACATCATCATTCTATATGAAGTGTCCCAACAAGTAAGATTTCAGATGAACGATTCCAAAACAGAAAGCTATAATCTGGAATAGTTGGGATAAGAATAATCTTAAAACATCAACATTCTATATGAAGTGTCCCAACAAGTAAGATTTCAGATGAACGATTCCAAAACAGAAAGCTATAATCTGGAATAGTTGGGATAAGAATAATCTTAAAACATCAACATTCTATATGAAGTGTCCCAACAAGTAAGATTTCAGATGAACGATTCCAAAACAGAAAGCTATAATCTGGAATAGTTGGGATAAGAATAATCTTAAAACATCAACATTCTATATGAAGTGTCCCAACAAGTAAGATTTCAGATGAACGATTCCAAAACAGAAAGCTATAATCTGGAATAGTTGGGATAAGAATAATCTTAAAACATCAACATTCTATATGAAGTGTCCCAACAAGTAAGATTTCAGATGAACAATTCCAAAACAGAAAGCTATAATCTGGAATAGTTGGGATAAGAATAATCTTAAAACATCAACATTCTATATGAAGTGTCCCAACAAGTAAGATTTCAGATCAACGATTCCAAAACAGAAAGCTATAATCTGGAATAGTTGGGATAAGAATAATCTTAAAACATCAACATTCTATATGAAGTGTCCCAACAAGTAAGATTTCAGATGAACAATTCCAAAACAGAAAGCTATAATCTGGAATAGTTGGGATAAGAATAATCTTAAAACATCAACATTCTATATGAAGTGTCCCAACAAGTAAGATTTCAGATGAACGATTCCAAAACAGAAAGCTATAATCTGGAATAGTTGAGATAAGAATAATCTTAAAACATCAACATTCTATATGAAGTGTCCCAACAAGTAAGATTTCAGATGAACAATTCCAAAACAGAAAGCTATAATCTGGAATAGTTGGGATAAGAATAATCTTAAAACATCAACATTCTATATGAAGTGTCCCAACAAGTAAGATTTCAGATCAACGATTCCAAAACAGAAAGCTATAATCTGGAATAGTTGGGATAAGAATAATCTTAAAACATCAACATTCTATATGAAGTGTCCCAACAAGTAAGATTTCAGATGAACAATTCCAAAACAGAAAGCTATAATCTGGAATAGTTGGGATAAGAATAATCTTAAAACATCAACATTCTATATGAAGTGTCCCAACAAGTAAGATTTCAGATCAACGATTCCAAAACAGAAAGCTATAATCTGGAATAGTTGAGATAAGAATAATCTTAAAACATCAACATTCTATATGAAGTGTCCCAACAAGTAAGATTTCAGATGAACAATTCCAAAACAGAAAGCTATAATCTGGAATAGTTGGGATAAGAATAATCTTAAAACATCAACATTCTATATGAAGTGTCCCAACAAGTAAGATTTCAGATCAACGATTCCAAAACAGAAAGCTATAATCTGGAATAGTTGGGATAAGAATAATCTTAAAACATCAACATTCTATATGAAGTGTCCCAACAAGTAAGATTTCAGATGAACGATTCCAAAACAGAAAGCTATAATCTGGAATAGTTGGGATAAGAATAATCTTAAAACATCAACATTCTATATGAAGTGTCCCAACAAGTAAGATTTCAGATGAACGATTCCAAAACAGAAAGCTATAATCTGGAATAGTTGAGATAAGAATAATCTTAAAACATCAACATTCTATATGAAGTGTCCCAACAAGTAAGA
Source organism: Acanthosepion esculentum (assembly GCA_964036315.1). Taxonomy (NCBI): domain Eukaryota; kingdom Metazoa; phylum Mollusca; class Cephalopoda; order Sepiida; family Sepiidae; genus Acanthosepion; species Acanthosepion esculentum. Next base: position 95,322,849 of record OZ038486.1, on the reverse strand, counting down.
TTTCAGATGAACAATTCCAAAACAGAAAGCTATAATCTGGAATAGTTGGGATAAGAATAATCTTAAAACATCAACATTCTATATGAAGTGTCCCAACAAGTAAGATTTCAGATCAACGATTCCAAAACAGAAAGCTATAATCTGGAATAGTTGGGATAAGAATAATCTTAAAACATCAACATTCTATATGAAGTGTCCCAACAAGTAAGATTTCAGATGAACGATTCCAAAACAGAAAGCTATAATCTGGAATAGTTGGGATAAGAATAATCTTAAAACATCAACATTCTATATGAAGTGTCCCAACAAGTAAGATTTCAGATGAACGATTCCAAAACAGAAAGCTATAATCTGGAATAGTTGAGATAAGAATAATCTTAAAACATCAACATTCTATATGAAGTGTCCCAACAAGTAAGATTTCAGATGAACAATTCCAAAACAGAAAGCTATAATCTGGAATAGTTGGGATAAGAATAATCTTAAAACATCAACATTCTATATGAAGTGTCCCAACAAGTAAGATTTCAGATCAACGATTCCAAAACAGAAAGCTATAATCTGGAATAGTTGGGATAAGAATAATCTTAAAACATCAACATTCTATATGAAGTGTCCCAACAAGTAAGATTTCAGATGAACAATTCCAAAACAGAAAGCTATAATCTGGAATAGTTGGGATAAGAATAATCTTAAAACATCAACATTCTATATGAAGTGTCCCAACAAGTAAGATTTCAGATCAACGATTCCAAAACAGAAAGCTATAATCTGGAATAGTTGAGATAAGAATAATCTTAAAACATCAACATTCTATATGAAGTGTCCCAACAAGTAAGATTTCAGATGAACAATTCCAAAACAGAAAGCTATAATCTGGAATAGTTGGGATAAGAATAATCTTAAAACATCAACATTCTATATGAAGTGTCCCAACAAGTAAGATTTCAGATCAACGATTCCAAAACAGAAAGCTATAATCTGGAATAGTTGGGATAAGAATAATCTTAAAACATCAACATTCTATATGAAGTGTCCCAACAAGTAAGATTTCAGATGAACGATTCCAAAACAGAAAGCTATAATCTGGAATAGTTGGGATAAGAATAATCTTAAAACATCAACATTCTATATGAAGTGTCCCAACAAGTAAGATTTCAGATGAACGATTCCAAAACAGAAAGCTATAATCTGGAATTGGAATGAGACTAGTTATGATGCACAGTTGTACATGTTATAATAAATGTAATACTGGAGATTAGAAAATTAAACACAGAAAATGTTGCTTTGAGGTTACTTTTGTCCAACACTATAAGATGCTATAAAACCAGAATATTGACCAGAAAATGAGACATGTTCTAAAATAGCCTCATCAGATCAAAATGAATGTCATGCCTGATGACTAATTTGTTCAGAAATGTCAAAACTATCATCAATATACAACCATTTTCTTAGATTAATGATTAAAAATAGCTTCAAGCAAGTGAAATCTTTGGGTCTTAAAGGCGACCATCCTTTATTAGATCCTATGAACTTGCACTACAAAATCATAAAGATCTTTACCAAATATTTTTTTTAAAACAAAAACATTGCCAAAGAGTAAAGGTAGTTAAAAAAGCGGTATCATGGGAAAAATCATTCTTTTGACGCTACACCTTATTGCAGGTACATTTATGCATCCATCTAGGTAGTGGGCCAGGCTCGACATTGCTTAACTTCAGTGATTGTATGGAAACTGGTGTTTCAATGTGATACAACCATAAGCTTATATGAAAGTAAATTGATTTCTCTTAAAATGATACCAAATTCTGCCTCTTTTTGGTATTACTGGTTATGAGATATGATTTTGGAAATCTACAACCTTTACAAAATTGTAGCGTTTCAGTCGCTCACATTGACCTGATGATGGGTGTTTATGCAGTATTTTGAAATGCAGTTCTATCTGCCTGCAGCCACATTCAGGACTTAAGAATTTGCATTTTGGCAATTCCAGCCTTAAAGGGATAAAAAAATTAATAGAAAAACCATTTCCTTAACTTAATGTCATTTGTCAAAGCAGAAAATATCAAAAGGTTACAAGTATGACAAACTTTGGAAGAACTTACCAGACATGTTTGCAACATCAAGAACCATGGCAGAATTGACCAAATTATGATTGTCCTTCTCTGCTATTAAACCTAAAGAGTCTAAAGAACTTGAAAGTTCTGCTGGCCGTTGATGCAGTAATGGCTGAAGACTGTTCGCAGGTTGGGATTCTTCAACTGATCCTGAAGTATCGGCTAATATTTGGTTGTCATCTGATGGTTGTGGAACACAAGGTGTGACATTTGTTTTCTGTGTTTGACCCTGTCCAAACTGATTGGCAACTTGAAGAAGAGGAGGCAGAGAATCTGGAAGAGATGTGTATGTGTCTGGTTGGGATACAACCCCAATGCCAAGACGGAGGTCTGCAAGAGTTGAAAGGTCAGGAGCAATCAAAGAAGAATTTGGTATGGATTCCTGTACAGCAGCAGTAATGAGAGCATCGGAAGAGTTGGGGTCTTGAGCAGATGTTTGGTTATCTGTTGGGGATGAGTATGTAACTGTGGAAACTTGTTGGATGTTGTTAGGATGGGACGTGGCTTGGTTTTGTATACAATCCAATGAGCCAATATTGGCAAGAGATGAACAGTCATCGACTTCATTTGGCATCACAGACATTGATACAGATGGGAAAGTTATTGGTGATGGAGCTAAAAAGAAATGAAAGAAACAATTACATTGAAATAAAAAGATGATAAGTTGCTCTTAATGAATGTTTGCTTGGGTTAAGAGAAATAATCTGTTATCTATTCTATAGGAAAAGTTATTCATCTGTATATATGGGTTCAGCATAACCTCCAGGAGTGTCACTCATTGCCCCTTCTCTGGCTAACATTTTCCGCTGGCATGAAATGGAATGATTATATTGAATCTGCTGCTAGGAAAGTTGCATTATGCAAGACAATTTTTAGTATCTGCCTATATTTCTGAGATGAGTATTATGTACACTATTTACATATTATTCGAACTATTGTCCTCATCTTTGCCGCCATATTTTTTACAACATTTTGGCCCTTCAGTATCTGTCTATATTTCTGAGATGAGGTATTATGTACACTATTTACATTATTCAGACTATTGTCCATATCTTTGTTGCCATATTTATTACAACGTTTCGGACCTTCAGTATCAGTCTATATTTCTGAGATAAGGTATTGTGTACACTATTTACATTATTCGGACAATTGTCCTCATCTTTGTTGCCATATTTATTACAACGTTTCGGCCTTACAGTATCTGTCTATATTTCTGAAATGAGGTATTATGTACACTATTCACATTATTCGGACTATTGTCCTCATCTTTGTTACCATATTTATCACAACGTTTCAGCCGATGTATGCTCTGGTCTTCTTCAGGTGGCTGGAATGTCAAACTGAACCCTTTATTTCACTCACTGGGGTAGATTGTTCTAGTTCCATGTGCCATGTCTAATGGTTATCAGTTATCTCCTGTTAATTCCCCTTTCCATGTTCTTCACTGCCTTAACCAGGTACTGAACTCACAAATCTTTGGGTTCTGTCACTGGATCTAAGCAACACCTTTATCCACTGTGCAGCAAAGATGACGACAATAGTCCAAATAATGTAAATAGTGAAGACAGTTTTTCTCACTAGAATCTATCTTACACATTTATGTAGAATCAAAACATGATACTCATCTTCACAAAAAGTTCCAAACTAGAGTCCAGCTTAGCAGACAAAAGAAAGCAGACTGTGATGTAATACAGACACCCCTGTACTCAAGAACACAAAGAAGTCTAACAGTGGATATTTACTGATAAATGTCCACACCAAAATCAACAACCAATCAGAACTCAGAGAATAAGCTGGCTCAAGTAGAATAATGGAACATCCCAGCCTGCTACATAGAACACCTACCAACTGGCTTTTCAGCACAGACTCAACTTGCAATATAGAGTGGAGTACTGAGCCGTTTGTCTTTATTACCTTGCTTGAGGTGAAACGATTAAAAAAAAACTCCCAAACTGCAATATTTAGATGCTTAAAACCATAGTTCATAGAAAAAGAAAAGTTCAAAATACTTATTTGCCCAACTTCAAATTTCACAGATACCCCACTCATCAGTCACATAAGTCTATTGAATTAATTAACAAGGATCATATTTATATATGCAAACATAAAATAACATTATTCACTCCAACTCAATCTCAAACTTGTTCTGAAAATGTTGTAACATGGCAACATTTAAAATTTCAAAAACATTTTAATTTTACAATTTACATTGTTCAATTTTATATTTTCACTGTTATAAAAAGTATTTTTTTAAAATAAAAAAAAAATCTTATAAAAATAAACTCAGCAAATGTTACAAACTATCATATAGATTAAAATATTAGGCATTTTTAAGCCATCATAATATTCAAAATTACTAATAATTTACTTATTCATTTTCTTTATCATTTCTTTGTTTATTTTAATTTTAATATAATTTCCCTGTGCCTTTTCTATAAAGATTTTCATGGCAATTGTTCTGATGAGTTTTCCACTTTGATACCTCAACCTAATGAATTTAAGTGTGCTACTAGATTGGCAGTTAGGTCTCATCATTTTATTGTTGAAATTACTAAATATAACCATAAGTTCTATTCTAATAGTTTCTTCTCTTGCACTTTTCGCCTGTGGAACTCTCTTCCATCTTCTTGCCTTCCTAACTAAAAGTTTCAAAAATTTAAATGCAATGCCAATTATTACATTGTCTTCTTGAATTCTGTTCTTTTTATTGTCTTCTGTCCTCAATAACATTTTCTCAATTTCTTTCATACTCAGTAAGATCTTGCATCTTAGTGGCTTTATCACCTTGCTTAGGAGGAAATATTAAAAAATAATAATAATGTGGGTAATCATGGCTCTCAACAATTTTCTATCCTTTGTAGTTCTTAGTAAAGTAAATACCATTGCAAAATGTATGAATCCATGTATTCTCCCCGACCAAGCTATGGGTAAAATAGCAGGACAGACTGGGTCCTATAGCTTTGGTTGGCAACCAGTCTAGAAGGAAATACTGAATTCAAACCAGCTTGCTGTCTGCATTTTTAGGCAAAGGCCACAAGAAGGTAACTTCAAAAACAAATTCACCTCATAGAGTGGACGGACAGAGTAACCTTAACATCCCCGGTGCAAAATGAACCAGCAAAAACCATTACACTACTTTGCCTTGAATGTCACCATGAACAACAATTGTGAGATGGAGAGGTTTGGGGACCAGATTGGCACGAAATGCATTAATTGAATAAATGATGGTGAAACAAATTACATATTAGTAGTACTAGTAAATATAAGTAATTGTAATCTAAGCAGCCATGGTATGCAAGTTCATGTTTTATGCAGACCTATGTCATCAATTCCTACAACTAGAAGAACTAAAATAACAGAACCAAAATTAGGTTAGACAAAAATTAAAAAAAAAAATATTATGGAGACATTTAAGATATTTTCCTTTTCTTTGTGACAGAGGAAACTAATAAACTGAGACGAACCTGAAAGTTGTTGACTGATGGATGAATTTGCACACGAATAGACAATGGAGTTGATTTTGTCATTAACAGCACCTGATCATGTGAAACAAAAGAAAAATGACAAAGATATAAAAAAACAAAAACAAGAAAGACTCTCAGAGTCACCCAGTTTATCAAAAAGTAAAGATATTCACATCACAAAATAAAAACTGAAACAATCCAATTTTGTTGTAAAACAAATCAGTCTCAATATTTTGGAATATATACATACACACAAAAAAGTGTGTGTGTGTGTGCATATATATATATATATATTTTAAGACATTTTTTTATGTTTATATGTTCTTTTTATATTTAAGTAAATGCTCTGTTTATACCAAACAGTATTAACAACATTTACCAGCCTGAATGTCCAAGAAATTCTCATAGAAAATATGTGTCCTCCGACATATATTATGAAATGGACTAAGTTCAACAATTATTTTAATATATTTATTGTTTATATGTTATTTTTAATAGATACAAATATTTAAGTAAATGTTCTGTTTATAATAAACAGTATTAACAACATTTACTGGCCTGAATGTCCGAGAAATTTCACAGAAAATATGTGTCCTCCAACAGGAATCAAACCTGAATCCCACACAAAACCATCATATAGCCTGATGTGCTATACCATTTAGCTACAGAGTAAGCAATTGGTTAGCAAGGTTGAAATACTGCTTGTTGTTAATGTTCTATATTTTGGATAGGAATCATGCCCTTGTTCAAATTTAAATTTAATTTAAATCAAAGGGAAAAAAAAAAATTCAATGAAGGTTTGTGCCCCCTGGGGGCCCCCTTTGATCAAAATGAAATATATTTATCCAAGTACCCTGGATAATGTAGTTTCAGAATATATATGGTTATGGGGGTCTATCTCCAAAACCCTAGGAGGAGTTCAATAACAAACAAACAGACAGACAGACAGAAGAGACTACAACTTATATATATATATATATATATATATATATATATATATATAGCATAATAAGAATTAAATGAAAGATCGGGGCAGATCTGAAATATCAAATATATATATATAAAAAAATATAAATAAATACTTTCACAAAAAAAAACATTCAATTTTTTTTAATTTGCAACTTTTCAGTTCTTTTCTTCATATTATATATATATATATGTGTGTGTGTGTGTGTGTGTGTGTGTGTGTGTGTGTGATGACTAATATATTCTTTGTATGTTTTATTGTTTTTTTATTTAGTTGGCATGTGGGAACAGAGTAATGTTTTTTGAAATTACAAATTTTTTCAGCTACTCCTGTAACCTTCCTGAGTGCTTGTTATTGAATATTTATTTTTCCTTCTCTCTCTTTCTCTCTCTCTCTCTCTATATATATATATAGTCTTAAGATGTGCTATATTTATGGGATAAAGTGTCCAATATCAGAGATAGAGCGTGTGTGTAAATCTAAAAGTGAACATAGAAGTCAACACTTAGAGGCGACAGTCTGTTTCATGCTAGATGCAATCGTCAGGCCACTGATATATATATATATATATATATATATATATATATATATATATATATATATATTGGCTCCTGAAAAAGTAATTTCAGTTGAGCTTTCTGGTTTGAGGTGTGAATTTGTAAACAGTGACTATTTAAGCTAATATTGCATGACTCTTTGGCAGAATTGAGTCACTGTCAGTCACTGTGTGTTCATCTAAATCTAAAAATAAACACGCTAAAATTCACCTTCATCCCTGCCGTGCGCCGACGGCTTAGTGGGAGAAGTTCCGTCTGACACAAATTCAGTCGGGTTTCGATCCTAGCTAGAGGCAACCGGACGTCTAGCCACACTGATGAACAGTGAAACAGTCTGTCTGTGGATGACAAAAATATATATATATATATATATATATATATATATATATGAATGCATGAAAGTGAATTCAGCTCACCAATTTCTCACTGTGAGCAGCTATCAACCCATTTCATAACATACCAATTCTAAATCCTGGATATTCTGCATAAATATGCGGTGTATGTCTGACCAAAATTTTAGGCCTTTAAGACAATTAGTTTTATAATAATATATAATCATCACATTATAGATTTTTGCATATAATGTTGGAACACACTGTATTCAAAATGATCTTTTTATTTATAGATCAGCTTACAAAAAAAAAAAGTTGTATTCTCACCTGTTGGAAGAAATGCTCGGTCAATGGAATTTCTGTCTGGAGCAGGTATAAGAGACCGATTGGCAAGATTTAGGGATAACATCAGTGGAACCATAGAGACAGTCTGGGCCGTGAGGGACACAGGGATGTGGACAGATGACATATTATTGCCAGCTAAAACTGAAATACAATTATTATGTTAAAAAGAAGATAAAAATGGTGACAGTAAAATAAATCTAAAATAATAAGGTTAATATAATATGATTTGATATTCATTTTCTAGCTGATCCCTGTTGCAGACATCTTCTCAGGCACATTCTTTCTTCAACACTCACAGAGTCAACCTTTAGTTTACACTGTAACTATGCAGAGCAGACCTTAGCTATAGTTTCTGGGAGAGAGTGCACAATCTGGTGAGATCAGTAGTTGAACAGTATACTGAAACCCTTTCTGAATCAGTTTCACCCCATGCAAGGCAGTAAAGCCACTAAGACACAATGGGTTACAGAGTGTAGAAGAATTAGAAATAGAAACATTAATAATGAACGAGAAGAGAAAAGAGTAACCAGGAGCAAAGTAGATAGTGATTGACATTGCATTTAAATTTTTGGAGATTAAAGTTGGTTTGAAAGCATGGAGCCGGAAGAGAGTTCCACAAGCAAGAAGTATGAGAAAAGAAACTGTTAGCATAGAACTCAATGCTACATCTAACCAGCTCAACTGTAAATTGATGAGATCTTGATGCCAGTCTAGTACTCTGCTTAAATTCAAAAAGTTTTGTGACTTTCGGTTGGACAACCATCAATAGATGCTAGGGTCTATCAACTTTATCCTAACCTGTGCTATAATTTTCCGACATTTTACAACAGTGTTACATGCTGGGATATTATTAAGAACCTCCTTGACAAATTACACCAGTTCTTATGGTTGAAATACAAATGGTTCAACCACTTGACCACACCTTGCCTCATAAAAAGTTAATGCATTGATAATCTAATATAGATCTTGTTAATAACTTTAAGAACCATTAACATTCCAAAATTTGTTCAGACAACTGAACTCATTTTCTGTACTAATGATAATTTCTGCTCATCCATTCTACAGCCTTCTTCAAACATATAATCCATAAGGAAAGAGAAGTGCGTCTTTTTTCTACAGAAGATAACAAATATAAGTTGATAGTTAATATAGCAACCAGTTCAGTTTATCATAGATATGTTTTATATCAAAATATAAACTTGATGATACACTAATGAACTCAAACAAAATGGCCAGTAAATTGTGGCAAGAATAACAGTTACTGTCTCATAACAACTGCATATGTCAGGTAAGATAGTCATGAGTACTTCTTTTTGGCGTGTTGACTGCCAAGAGACAGTTTAGTGAGTTTGATAAAGGCCAAATGTTTATGACCAGAGAACTAGGTCAGAACATTTCCAAAATAGTACATCTATTATGGGGATCATGTTCATTTGTGGTGAGTACCTATCCACAGAGGCCAAAGAGGGAAAAATCACCAACCATTGACAAGACATTGGTCAGCAATGTAAGAAGCAAACAGATATTTTTTCCTGTCAAGTATGAGCCAATATACAGGCTAATGTGGCAAAAACTGGAAATAGCTTTAAGGTGAAGGAAATAATGTATCATAACAGTAAATTGATCCTTATTATATATGGAGCTGCATAGTGTTATGGAATGGAAAGAATTATTGTTTTATGACTTCTGGTATTAGTTGTATTGCAAACAAAATTTTGTAGACTCATGTGAGTTCAGGTAAAAAAGAAGACAAAAAAACATAAAATTTAAACAAACAACAATTAATAAATGTATTAAAGAATGAAATAATCTTCATCACTGTCTTCGGTTGATGTCCTTGAAGTAATTAAAAGCCACATATTCTGTAGGAGAAAGAAAAAGATATGTGTTGTTGCACTGAAGCCAAAGGGGAGGAAAAGGAGAAGAGGAGCCTCTTAAAAACTGTGCCACCTGTAATTTTAGTTGGTCAACAATAGCAACAGGCCAGTCAAAATACATATGCTACGCAATGTTAACACTAATTAATTAGACTGAGCCACTCATAAAAAATAGAGAAAAATATTTTGGAAAATAATTTTTATACATTAGGCCTTCCTTATACTGCTACATTTATCAGAATCGAAAAGTAAAGGTTTTTATCGATATAGAAGTAGGTTCTATTTATAATATTGATCATTGACAAATTGATCCTTTACTTTTAAAGAGTTATTGAACCTTTTTTCTTTTTAACCATTTCACCCCAAGCAACGCAATAAAGCTATTAAGACACAAGGGGTTACTGAGTGTGAAAGAATACAAGAAAAACATTATTATGGAGCAAGAACAATAAAAGGAAAACCAAAAAGACAGTAGATAACGATTGACATTGCATTTAAATTTTTGAAGATCAAAGTTGACAAGGAAGCAAAAAGCAATTTATTGAAAACCAGCTTTGTGTTTTCATTTCTTAGCATGGTATTGATTTAGTCTTCCATCCCCTGTGAACATGTAGTGAGTCTTTCCCAGTTTTTGTGCATAGCAAAATACAAACAAGAGGTGAAACCCAATATAAGAATTGATGCGTCCAGTGAAAAAGGGAAGACTGAGAGAAGGGACCTATTGTATATTTACAAAAACATGATCCTGTATCCCCCATTAGTAACTTCAGGAGATTTGTTGGCCAAATTCCCCAACGGCCCTTGTATTATACAACCATTTTGTCAGATCAATGGTTAAAAATGGCTTCAATAAATCTTAAAGTCAATCCTTCATTAGACACTATAGACTGGCACTATAAAATCACAAATATCTTCATCAAATAACAAAAATGACATCACTTGAAGAATTCCAACCGCAGTAACAGCAAAAATGGTTAGCATATGTAAATAGAAAAGAAAATAATATAATGAAGTTGTTAACTTTCCACGCTACCAAAAACAAAAAGTTTGGAAGGAAACACCCTTCAATATTAAAAAGAGTTATAATATTTAGTGAACTTGAAATTTTTTTTCTCTTTAATGTAAATTCACTTTAAATCTTCAAAATGTAAGAAAATTATTCTTAGGAAATTACTTAAAACGTACTCAGTTCCTTTCATACATTGATATCTGCTGTAGGCACCATATGCCAGGCACCAAATATCAGTTTTTGATATATCTTTGCTTGTATTTTTCAGAAAATAATGATCTAGACCTCTATTCCTATGTTTTCAAAATAATGTCGAAATCGGTTAAATGCAAAATTTAAATTCTTGTCAGGAATTTTGGCTCTTCCCTGCAAACCAGAGTTTCTAAACCTCAAACTTGATTTTCTCATTAGAAATGTGAATGTTTCTCTTAAATACAGATAGCATTAATATAGTTCCATAATTGATCTGGAAACATTCAGGAAGTTCAAAAAGTGCATAAATCTGCTTGAGCCCACTGTTCAAATCACTATGTCTATAACAACAAAGATGAGGAAGACAATTCAAACAATGTCTAAAGATTTATTCATTCTATCATAGTAAATCAGTATCTACTAGTACATATCAAGTAGCATCCTCCCTTGATTTGACCAAACTTAACCAAAAGAAAATATACCAAGTGCTTACTTCCTGAAGCTTGTGTTTGGATCACCTGAGGGAGGCAATTATCGTTGGAGTTAGGGTCGTCACTGGCAGCAGCAGCAACAACAGGAACTGTAGATGACGACATGAGTGTGTTGCCTGATAAAGGAGTGATAGTATTTCCAGATGTCACTTCCACCAAGGAGTTCACGACTCTGGTTAACTGATCAACACTGATGGGCATATTGAAGCCCTCTACCATCCCAGGAGAGGTCATCTTTTCTTGAACCTGCTGGAAAAGAAAAAAAATGATGGAACTTTGTAAAGGTTATATTAAAGGACTGGATAATCGAGACAATAAAACTTACTTTATTACAATAAGAATAATCAATTCATAATTAAAAAAAAGGGCTTTTTTATGTACCATGTTCCTTCAGCATATGGGTGATCATGGCTTGCCCCAACTTAATATACTTCAATACCACCTAACTATCCCTCCCAGTCCCTGTTCTGCCATCCATTTACACAAACTTGTCAGGTAGGTTATTCACTGTTTCCCTCTATCCCTCGATATATTTTGTGAATGTTAAATTCTCCAAGCCCTCTTTCCTCATTAAGTGTCCAAGAAATTTCAACTGTCTCTTCCTGATACTAAGAAAATCCCTTTGTTTTTACCTTTTTCTTAAAAATTCCTCATTGCTTTTCGTTATATTCTGTGCTAATAAGAATATAGACTTGAAAAACAAGGTGGATAAAATAATTAGAGTTTATTGTAAAACCAGTACAAAAAGAATAAAGGTAACAGTTATGCACAAGGTCATTGCAAATCAATCCAGTAGTGAGTTCCACTATTGGAAGGAAGGTAGTTCTCATGTAAGTCTGAGTCATACTCAACAGATCCCAGCTAGACTCTGTAGAATGTTGACTTATCAATACTTTTAGGTAGTTACTACCTATAGTGTAGTTACTCATGGGGGTGACAGGTTATTCCATTACATCACTTTTGTAGAACCACATTTCTGTTGCTTCAAATCCCTTCATCATCTTTAAAGAAATTGTCCAGCAATCATAGAGAAGGATTGATATGACATAGCAGTTCAAAACGCTTTACTTTGCTTCAAACAAAATTTTGTTGTTTCTTAATAATTTTTTAGCTTTTAGAAGGCATGTTTTGTTATACCACTATATATGTCATATAAAAAAAGTGAAAAAATAAATAATATAATATATAAAAAAACCTTAAATTCATTATATCTAATTCATTTTCATAATTATGAAATACATACAAATATATATGTGTGTGTGATATACAAATATATATGTGTGTGTGTGTGTGATATATACATATAAAAACATATACAAATATACACATCCATACAAACACATAAGTAGACATATATACAATGCAGACACATATACATACATATAAATACCTACATACATAAACATACCTACAAATAAATACAGACCTACTTGGATTATGCTTACCACTTATGGATTTGATATTATATATATATATATGCATGGATGGATGGATGAAGACAAAAGGAACACTTTTCTTTACCTATGTGTTATCGCCCATGTGACTTTATAAAGGTGTAAAGAAAAGTTTTCTGTTTATTTTTATTCCTACAGTCCTTTTACAGATATATTTTATTTATATCTGAAGTTTTACATGCATAGACATAAGAGAGAAAGAGAGTTCAAAGAGATGTATACACAATTTAACAGCTGATACTTCACTTAGTTTTCTTTTCTTATCAGATTTAACCCATTTAAAATAACAATGGCAACCAGACTAAGATTTGAATAAAGGACATTTAGCCTAAATTGCAACTGGGAATTTGATAACACAGTTTAAATGCAAATACAGTAATACATTTTTATATAAAAAAAATTATCAACAATACATCAATCAACATGAAAGAACTCTTTCATGACATTAATCCATATAATATCCTAGAATTTCTTAAAGAAATCAAACTGTATTCCAAAATATAACTTAAACAAAAGTACAATCTAAAACACACATATCACCACCTCTAGTAATTATGTCCACACACACACTCATCTATATGCAGAAAAGTTGAGTATCATCTACCATGTACTCAATTGTGAAAGCAGAATAATATACATCATATTTTTTTATTACTTCAAAGCTCCCAAGAAAATTAGATTTTGGCATTAAATGACCCATAAAGAATTGATATGTCATTAAACAAAGAAATCAAATCAAACAGAAATTATATGAAGTAATCTAATTGGTATTCATGGGAGTTTTCTTGAACAAAAGATGTCAGAATGAATATGCAACAACATATTTTATTGCCTCAGAAAACTAAATTGAAAGAATAGAAAAAGAGGCTAATGAAGGTGGGTATGTGGGGATGTCCTTATTCATATGCACAAGTAGGTAATGTTCTTACGAAGCACTTATATTTTCAAAAGAGGTCTTTCTTCGCAGAAATATTAGGTCTCTCTTTAAGTAGACAAGTAAGCTTAGGGTATTATGTTCAATATGACGTGGTTCACTGGTGTCTAAGAACCCCCCACCCCAGAGGGGAATTAAAGGTTGTCCTATCTCTAAGTGGCTAAAAGAAAAAGAGACTTTGTGCTCTTTTCTTATACAATATATACTGCTTTTGGCAGTTTCATGTAGCAGAAGTTCTTTGGCAAACAATTGGTATAATCCCACATACACACACTGTAGGGATACAAAAGGCGATTATCTCCCTTTGGTTGAGATGAAATCACGTGGGTTACATGATGACCACTTAGTGATGAAAGTAGTCAGTCACTTTCCAGGAGTCAAATTGAGCAGTTGCCTTGCTCAGGCTTCTGCCCAGGGCAACTAGCTGCCATGTGATATAGCTTACAAGTCTACAGCACCATTTTCATATGGAAATAAATCTTCACTAGATATAGAATCTATCTTCAGCTCACAGTCCTCAATTTGGAGAAAAACCCATGACTCACTATTTCCTTGTTTGATGGAAATATGTCCTCCCTAATGATATAGCAGATAAATCCAATATGCTCAAATCTGGAATCCTAAATATGGCTTCTCCAGAAAAACAGGAGAATCTCCGGCATTCTCAGTTCCCATTAAGAATTATTATAAGTAAGACCCTATCTTTTTTTCTCTCATACACTGCTTGTTGTTATATGCATGCTATTATTTCTTTGCATGGGACATATTTATGTGTATACAGTATTGTGTATGATTTAGTGGTATAAAACTCTATCTGAGAATAAACCATGTTTGTCATTCCTTTTCCTTTCATTTATTCTGTTCAGTCCATGAAATAAGGTGTTATTATATCATGGATATAACAATGCCAAGAATGGGAGAAATGATAATAAGAAAATATTCATTTCTACAATAGGTCACCCATTATTTGGAGACTTACTCAACATGAAATGTTATTCTTAACCACCATTAACCAATCACTCTGACGTGATATATTATTTAACCTCCATTACAAACACACACATATATACAGTGAGTTCCCCATATTCACAGGGGTTAGGAACCAGAACTGGCCACAAATAGTTAGAATCCACAAATACTTGTAACCTCCTCCCCAAAGTGCTTATATGTCCCTATTTTGATTGTTAAAACCCCATATGCCTTAAACCTTCATCCTAAACAATTTAGAAACATTACAGACCCTTTTTAAAACATTTTTGAAAAATAGTATTAGTATTTTTGTAGGGATAGGAGGGTGCAAGATAACAGCACTCAGAAAACAGCCCCAGTCTGCCTATCCTATATCCTTTATATTTTTTATGATAAAAAATATAAAAGATCTGTGGTCCATGTAACATCAGGACAATCTTCAAAAGTGGTTCAACACTTCGCAGAAACCTCTTCCGAGTAAGACCTCCCATAGAGGAGAACACAGACTGTGTGTACATCATACCATGCAGATGTGGCAAGAAATATAAAGGAGAAACGGGCCATCCCCTTAAGATAAGACTGCAGGAACACTGTAAAGCTGTAACACAAGAGGAAATAGTAAAATCAGGCATAGCTGACTACATGTGAAGGGAAAAGGGAAATTATTGCCACTGGGAGATGAGACTGAAATAATAGACAGAGAACATCACTTAAAAATACGAAAAAGGAATCAGCACATATGTTAGGCCACAAAAATCTCCTAAGCTGGCCAAGCATAGAAATGAAGACAATATGGGAACCAGTAATACACAGAGCTTGATAAAAACAATAACAACAAAATATGAACTCTGGTAAAAAAATGTTAACTGAGACATTAGGTTTATAAGTCCCAAAAATTCATACACTGATGTCCTCAAGGACACATGACCCACTGGATAAAAGTGTTGATTGAAGTAATCCAGTGACTTGACCCAAAGAGTTGTGAGTTCAATACCTGAGACCTTAAAGAGTTGAGTTAAAGGGAAATAGCTGACATGGCATGTGGAACTAGAACAATGTATCCCAGTGGACAAAATAAAGAGTTTAGTTTAAAATTCCAATCACTGATCGTACAAAAGCTGAACATCGTGAATATGGCAATATGAGTCTGAACAATGTAAATAGTGTAAGTAATATAAATAACTAAATAACACACACACTTACCATCCCCTCTCCAGGTACCAATAAAATTGTCAAAATGACCGAGGGAATTCAGAGCAGCAGGAATCCATCCAGCTCTTATCTCAAATAACAACTTAAAAGAGACTGTTTGACCAACACAAGGAATGTTAATAAACTCATGTTAAAAAGATAAAAAAACAAATAAAAAAAACAAATGAAAGCTACAGACAAAAGTTCATTTTCTCCATCAAGACATTCATTTCTGTAGTTTACTGCTACCAGCAAGCAGTAACATTTTTTTCTCCTGATGATGGCCATGTTGGCCGAAACTAGTCGAGGATTCTAAATGAAATAATAATAATAAAAACGAAAGAATATTAATCTACAACCCAGTATGTCTGAAGATTTTAATTAATTTTTTTAATAATTTTTATTGTTCAGAATATATATATATATATATATATATATATATATATATATATATAGATAGGTAGGTAGGTATTCTATGAAACAGTTGTCCTAACCACTCTTTTATATTCCTCTGAATCATGGAACACACCTATCACAGGCACATTAAAAGCTTCTTCAACAGCAGTGTCTGAGATGAATCTTAGACATCAATTGGCAGACACAAAAGTCTTTCACCATATAAACATCGAGAAACTGCTTCTTCATAATTAAATGTACTGGATAGGTCATCTGACATGTATGGAGGATGACAGATTGCCCAAAAGATATTTTTATGGTTAGCTAGTACAAGGTAATCGATCTGCTCATAAGCCCAAAAATGTTTCAAGGATGTAGTTAAATGTAATCTAAAGACTTTTGGCTTTAATGTTGAAGACTGGGAAACTGTTGCTGGAGATAGATTTGGTTAGAAAAGTTTAATTTTGGAATTCTGCAACAATTTTGAGCAGAAAGGAATTGAGCATTCCAACAAAAAGCATGCCATTAGGAAGGGATGAATAGAATACATGCAAAAGATAGATAGATAGATAGATAGGTAGGTAGGTATTCTATGAAACAGTTGTCCTAAACACCAATTTGCAGCATTTGTAGAAAGTCACCATCTTGGCAGCTGGTTTAGCCATTCACATGAGATTTGCACCAGCGAGGTCAGGTGCGATCTCCTGTGAATGCAACCCTACCAGAAAGGCCTTCAGGTTACTTGTGCACGTTTTGTAACAAGGTTTGTTTGTTGCAGGACTCAAAATTCACATGAATGTACACAGAGACAGACAAGTTTCCAACAAACTTTATGTTTGCCATGTGTGTAAGAGAGGTTATAAAAGTGAAGCTGACCTTAAGAATCACTTACGGTCCCATGGTATTTTCCGAAATACTTTTTATGGTGAGCTGATACAAGATAATCAACCCGCTCATAAGCCCCACCCCCACGAAAATGTTTCAAGTATGTAGTTAAATGTAACCTAAAGACTTTTGGCATTAATGTCGAAGATTGGGAAACTGTTGCTGGTTGGTTAGAAAAGTTTAATTTGGGAATTCTGCAACAATTTTGAGCAGAAGAGAATTGAGCATTCCAACAAAAAGCATGCCATTAGGAAGGGATGAATAGAATACATGCAATAGATATTAGGACACCAATTTGCAGCATTTGTAGAAAGTCACCATCTTGGCAGCTGGTTTAGCCAGCTACATGAGATTTGCACCATAGAGGTCATGTGCAATCCCCTGTGACTGCAACTCTGCCAGAAAGACCTGCAGGTTACTTGCGAGTCAGTTTTGGGACTCAAACGTTACATGATTGTACACAGGGACAGTCAAGTTTCCAACATAATTTATGTTTGCCACATATGTCAGAGAGGTTGTAAAAGTAAAGCTGGCCCATAACAGAGCGTTAGCTCAGGTATAAGTGATGGAAATAACAAAATTCTGAATGAAAAACATGAAAAAGCCACCAAATGAAGAAATCCTCATCATATAATTTCAATCATTTCACCCCAAGCAAGATGATAATGCCACTAAGATGCAAGATGTTACTGGGCATGAAAGAGAATAACAAGACTTTAGAGAGGAGAAAGTACAATAAAAGAACTGGGTTCAGGAAAACAGAAGATGGCAATTGACAGTGCATTTAAATTTTGGAAATTATAGGTGGCAGGGAAGCAACAAACCAGAAGGGGATTCCACAGGAGAGAAGTGCAAAAAAAGAAACTGTTAGCATAGAACTTACGGTTACATCTGGGTATTTCCGCAGTAAAATGCTGAGACCTAGTTGCCAATCCAGTAGCACACTTAAATTCATGCAGTCAAGGTACACACATCAGAACAATTGCCATGAAAATATTTACACAAAAAACAGAGGCAAGCCACATCACTTAAGTTGGAAAGGGACTGAAGTTGCCAGATCAGGATCGATTAAATTTTAGACCTTTCTTTGAATTTTGTCTTGAGATATATAGCAAGACCAGCAGACCAGATATGGCAGCAATATTCAATGACAGACAAGGAAATTCTTATAAGTCTTTTATTGATTTTTTTAAATGTTCATGGTTTTCCTATTTGGGGGTGGGGGATAAGAGAGTATAAAAAATTGTATGAACATTACAAAAACTGAATAAAAACTTGTAAAATTTTCCTTATCTGTCATATTCAATGAAATATTGTATAAAAGAATGATTGCTGCCCAAATAAATATACAATATACCAGGTGTAACAGCAAAATTGTCCAATTGTTAGATTAAGCTTTGAACCGTTGTATCTTAGAAATAATTAAAGATTTCTTACTGGAATTCTCCAACGTTTTTATAACACTATTGGACTCTACTTTGACCAATAAGAATATATTTAGCTCTAAGTTTAAATGATGATCCCTCTTCCTGTTGTGACCTCCTGATCCAGTTTTCCTCTCTACTGTTCCCTCCTTTTTTAAAATTATTCACCATTCTCTTGATGCTTCTTGAATGGACTTTGAAGATGAAAGCCAGAGAATGAATGTTGGTACCATTGTAGGAATCCTTTTACTCGGTTTTTCGTTGAATGTTAAAATTTTGAGTGTCGGGATTCGATACATTAACAAAATATTGTTACAGGGTCGCTCATAATTTGACCATCTAGAATAATCACACGATTTTCATTGAAGGAATAAAATTCAGTAGAAAAGACAACGTGGTTTCAACAAATAAACATTAATTTAATATAACGACAAGAATACAAGCATTTGGTCATAGATTGAAAAGTAATGTTTTTTGTTTGGGTTGATAAAGTTCTGAAATAAAATATAAATTCTCTTTGTGTACGTATGTGAGAAACAATAAAATGTTGTGATATGTGTGTTTGTATGAAAAAATCAACATGTGTGTGCGTGATTCATAGTAAAAATGTATATGAGAGATAGGAATTGTTTCTTACTGTTGGTGGTGTTGCCGTAGTCTGGAGTTTGTCAACACTGTCGCTTTTAACATGAGGTCATGAAGATCATCAGCGAGTGTTGTGTGTAGTTTGGTGACGGCCACATATATCCTATTTGGGAACGGATTTCGTATGTTTTTATACACTTTATCCGAACAAAATCGGCTCCAGAATTAAATTATTTATTTATTTCTAATTGGCCCTGAAAGGACACGTTGTATGTCTTCTACTACGTCCGTATGATATTTGGTCAGTATCTACCTAAAAATAATGATGACTAATAATACAACAAACATTCTGATTTGTAATCTATGATTTTATTGGTGTGTTTTAAGATGTAAGCGTTTTCTTGAGTGTGATTTGTTTATAAATATTGTATTTGATATTTTAGTGGACACGACACTATTACTGAAGGTTTGAATGATCTTTTTCCTCTCACCATTGCTCAGTTGGGAAGACATAGTGGGTCTGACACAAAACAATTTTTTAACCTGTTCTCTTTCAAGCTGAATAACTCAAAAAGGGTTTTTCACTGATTCTTACGACAAATGGTGTCTAAATGGCTAGAACGTCTTATCTGAAAACCTGTAAAAAAGAAACTCAATTAGTTTAATAGTGGTTTTTTTTTTAGATAAACATTGTGTGGGATGGACAATTATCCCATGCTGTTTAGTTTATACTATTTGGACAATTTTGCTGGTACACTCAGTATGATCTGAAGATTACCGAAGCGTGAAACTGTCATCATACAGTGTTACTGTCTTTTACAACAATATAAAAATTATTCATTGAAGGAACATGAAAATTATAAGGACTTTAACAACATTTCGTGATTTTTTTAATTTTTTACGTAATGAATAAAATTAGATTATTAGTTCTTAAACAAAACATATACAAACACATTGTGTGTGTGTGTGTGTGTGTGATAGGAAGAAAGTTAAAATAACATTGTCCTGTGATCAAGTCGGTAAAGTATCGCCTTGCCTATGATCCATTACTTGTAAAGCAGTAAGTTCCAATAGAAGAGTAATGAAATGGTAAAAAAACAATAGGGAAGTAACTCATTATAAAATTAAAAATCAAATTTTCTTACCAAATATTTACGAATGCAACAATATAACTAACAATTAGCCGCGCACGAATTGAAAAATAATAAATTTGCACCAAAGTTTACAACTTATTTTGATTCCGACGAAACTAAATATTGTTTTCAATTGTATCGACGCGTAAAAATATTGAAAAAAAGATGAGATTATATATATATATATATATATATAAAAGTTACCGGCAGATAATTATTAATTCGATATTTATTATTTAATTTTTAAAGGAAGTTGTTGGGAAATAATCATTTTCATGGCGTAAGTCCTTCATCTTCATAGAAAATAAAAATAAAACGAATAAAAAATCATTTAAATTTTCGTTGTTTTTAAACGAAATAATTTTATTTTTGTCATCAAAGTAACAAATTCACATTTGAAATGATCAGAACATAAAATGAAAAACTTAAAATTAAATTTTAGATAAAATAACAAAGGCTTTTTAAAACAAAGAAGTGTAACTTATCGTAGAAACAAAATGGACAATCAACCTAGAAATAAATCTTTTAAACATAATTATTGTTGTTATTAGAAATGGCAGAAGAAAGGGGAGAAAAATAAGTTTTGTTGTTACCTTCTTTCTACGGCCGTCTTTTTGTTTGTGGACATCAACAGCGTAAACCTTATGCCAGCGGCTTGACTGACCACCGGTGTGTTTAGACGGTGTAAACGTAAAACAAGTTCCGCGTGATAATAAAGTAAGATAGAAGCGATCTCTATTTTTTTAATAACCTTAGAATGAGCAGATCGATGAAGGTATGTGATCTACCTCTTCTGAATGTGAAAAATTCAACAATATTTATCTTTTATGACCCCTTTTTTTTCTTTGTGGCATTTGTTCATCCATTCAAAGCAATGAGTAACATAGTTGAGCATTGAGCAAATGCTCAAGTACGTTACTCATTGCTTTCCTCCTTTGTTTCTCTTCCTTACGATCCTTGTGCGTTTTAAAATCTCCAATCTGTCTTTTTACCTCATTACATTATGATTATTATGTGTTCCATAAATTTCAGGTGTATTTTTCTAATTATAAGCAACATTTTCTTTGTAGTTTCTATTCTCTTTAAAACTTTCTCAATTGTTATTTGCTCTGTCCATGTTATTCGCAATATTTCATCGATAGAACCACATCTTGGTTGGTTTATGGATGTTTTGTGGAAGTTTTTATTACCCTTGTGTAAATATATTTTCATGATTAAAAGAAAATGCACAGTGTTGATAAATACAAAATAAATCTTTATATAATTTTTAAACTATTTACATTCGGACTATTGTCCTCATCTTTGTTTTCACAATGTTTTGGCTGTTGTGCTCTCCAGCCTTCAACAGGTGTATATTGATCATGGTAACCTACAGAAAATTCTGAAGTGAATCCTTTATTTTATAGTGGGTTAGCCAATCTGTATTGGTTATAAATACAAATACAAATATTGGTTATAAATACAAATAAAACTGACCCTCTACTATTTTTACTAACAAAGACAACAATAACAAGAGAAATAATCAAGTAGAAGAAATTGTTAATTGTTCAACAATAAATACTTTTTTATAAACACAACAAATACATAATATGGTGCAAAAATTGTTAAAATACTTTAAAGTTCTTTGCTTTGGTGTGTGATACTGAGTGAAAGAATTTAAGTTGCTGAACTGTATGTACGAAAATGAGAAGGTGTACTTAAGTATATTTGTTGTAGGAAAATTAAACAGTTGTTTTTTTGTATTAAATTAAAAAAAAATATTGTTCTTGATTCACTGATTTTTACAGAGTTGTCGCTCTTTTACCCGAGATGCTTGTTGTGGAATAGAATATGTGGGAGTGAGCGTTCTTTTGCAAGCTGGATTTATGTTAATTTTAGTAATTAAGATTAAGCCTGGAATTGGTTGATAAGGCTCGTTGTTGTGTTGAAGAATATGGTTCGTCTCCTTTGCTGTGTTGATTTCCAATGAAGTTGAATATTTTAAGGGCTGACTGACCAAGTCGCGTCGAAGTTTCGTTTTTATTAGTTCTCTTGGTCATGTGGGGGGATTGTGAACATGTTTACATTTTGTGGCGTCAACTAGAGGTCAAAATTTGGGTCGGTACCTTCGGACGTAGTTGACGACACCTAATTAATATTTTTCAACCAATCAGAATGCATCAGTTGTTATACTTGGTTGGGAGCCTCTATGTGTTTAACTTGCACAAAATTTGAGATTTTTTAAAAATGTAGGAATCTGATTCTACAGAGGTAGACTGTTCTCATTCCACTGCCCATGTGTAGGAATACCTCGTCTAGTTCTATTTTTAGTACTACTCAATTATTGCTTGCCTTGTTCTCACTGAGTTCAAGTACACTTTTTGTCTAACTTAGAGGTTGAACTTACAATTAATATATAGTGGTGTGTGACTTTGGGGTTAAAATGTTCGGTTGATTTACCCATGCCAAGAAGATTAATGAAGGATGATAATGACAAGGAAGTAACTCATTATAGAAAAATAAGTCCATGGTTTTAACATATTGCCATGAAGAGGAAATGTTCATACAACAGATTAAATGACCTGACACAAAATAATATTCAAAAATGTTTAAGACAAAGGTAAGAGAGGTCATTGCTTACCGAAGGAATATATGATTTGCATACATTCAAAAGTAAACAAAGAGAGATAATTTGAAATACTTAGCTTTCTTGGTTTGCTGAGAGAATGTTCTTTGAAGTACCACATGCTAGTTAGGTGCTGACAAAATAATTGGCAAGTAATTTTACACTGGTGAGAACTTCAACGCTGGTTGCAATGAACAGAAACAAAACATTTCACATAGCTTCAGACACTCTTCTTTTATTAATTTAATTTTTCTCCTCATTTTATATAAAAAAGAATTTCATATAGGCTTGCTATTTTCTTTTCTTTTTCTCAGATGACTGGCTAATTTTTGTGACAGCCAGGTTTTCATTGGTCCAAAAACAATGTCACACAGGCTCACAAATTCCTTTCCTTCTTCTTCCCAGCTCACCGGTCAATTTCTGTGAAGGCAAGGTTTTCATTGGTCTAAAGAAAATTTCACATTGGCTCACAAATTCCTTTCTTTCATCTGTTATTCCACAGCCAAGATCGTTGAATTTCTACATCTGCTTCATTTCATAATCTCCAATGTGCAATTCAGTGTCCACTTATTACTTACCATACATTGCATCTTCTTACAATTAATGTTCAGGCATTTGTTCTTGCATACCTGGCTGAATAGAATTTTCAGTTTTCCTTCTGAATCTACCATCAGTTTCTATCTATGATTATTTTTATTAGAATATAAAGATTTAAAGACCTTAGAGATACAAATTTAATGATAGCAAAAAAATTATAAGATTTTTTTTGGTATATTTTAAAGATGAGTTAAATGAACAGTTTATCAAAGAACAGTATCTCTCTCTCTCTCAAATTTTGCATAACAGTGGATCAATAAATCCATATCTTAGTATGTAATTTTTAAATTTTCAATGCATAATGTCTAATCTGTGTGATTAAGAAACACTCAATAGACACGCACGCATACACACACACACACACACACACACACACACACACACACACACAAAATGTTTGGGGTTACCCTGCATTTCTTTACACACACATACACACAAAATGTTTGGGGTCACCCTGCATTTCTTTACACACACATACACACAAAATGTTTGGTGTCACCCTGCATTTCTTTACACACACATACACGTACACAAACACACAAAATGTTTGAGGCCACCTTGCATTTCTTTAAATAAAAGACTTTAAAATGAGATCATTTTTTTTAAAGTAAATGATAAAATTTCAGTAACTGCAGTATTTGCTCTTATTTTTCAGTCTTTTTCCTGGCTCCTCTTACTACCAAAAAGTTTGAGTTTGGATTTGTCTGCTTATAATTCCTTGTTTTCTTAAAATTACCCATAATCCTTCATTAATCTTCTTGGCATGGGTAAATCAATTTGTATGAACTTGTATTGTATGATATCGCTGCTCACTCCAATTTTTGTTGCTAACACCATCAGTTCATTTAAATAAATAGATAGTTTGTCTTTAAGAATGGAATAATACATTAATTGGTGAAGCATCTCTGGCTTCAATTTCTCATGTAATGTTATGGCTGCTTCTTTAAGTTTGCTATAATCTTCCAACTGTAAAATGGTAGGTTGTAGCTTGCATACTATCTCTGGTAGTAATGCAGCCAGCATGTGTGATAAAATTGCTGTATTGGTGTTGTTATTCTCATAACTGTGCTTCCATAATTAAGAACCATACAATTACATTGACTTCATTGTTAATGGATACTGTTTGTATCGATTCATCAACCTCCCTGGATTCTTGATTCATCTCCTGATGGTTGTCAGACATGTTCACATGTGATGAATGCACTAAGATTAGGTATGTGTCTTCTCACATGTCAAGAATTATCAGATTATAGTGGCATGGGGCTTAGGGGTTAAAGTTCATTTGCCAAGAAGATTAATGAAGAATGATAATGACAAGAAAGATGCCAACCTGGAAAATAGGTATTAATGATTTAAAATACAAAAAGTATGCAGTTTTGTTTATTCAATCTGACCAGAAATCACAAAAAGTTCAGACAGACTTTAATGGCTTTAATACAAAATACATACAGTTTTAGCTTTCATTCTGACCTGAAGACACTAACCAAACACATGGATGCAGAATGCGCTGTCATTAAAAAGCTTTTCCAATTTGTCTTATTGCTACACTTTTGTTTTAATTTTATATCCTGCTAACATACATACATACATATATATCCTGCTAACATGCATGCATACTGGGTGTAAAAGCAAAATTGTACAAATCATGTAACATCATAGTTGTCTATCCCACAAAATACTTATGATGTAATGGAATAACCTGTCACCTCCATGAGTAGTAACTACCTATAAGTATCTGTAAGTCAATGGACTACAGTGACTAGCTGAAATCTTTTCAGCTTATGGTCAAACTCTGCCTCGTTTGGTGAGGTAGACCAACCCGATCCTGTTTATGTGGGTTCTACGGGGATTTTGTGGCCGAGCCTAAGGGCTCGGACGACCCACGTTAAACTCAGCCTTCTGCCACATCTAACCTCATGGGGGGGGGGGGGGGCTAGTAAATATTGACTAGCTGGGATCTGTTGAGTACAACTCAGACTTACACAAGAACTACCAACCTTCCAATAGTAGCACTCACTACTGGATTGACTTGCAACAAACTTGTGCATAGCTGTTACTTATATTCTTATTGTACTGTTTTCTTACAATAAACCTTTACTTATTTTATCCACATTTGTTTTTTATATATGGTCAGTGTGTGTGTGTGTGTGTTTAAACAGGATGCAATCTGTCCTTTGTCTGCTTGCTTGAAAAGGTTAATTCGGCAAATGTTCTGTTAGCAAACCCATTCCTGTATACACATAAGAAAATGTTAAAAGAATCATTTGACATTGAATTAGTAACTGTTCTAATTAACAAAAACAGATAAAAAAATAAAATCTATAGCTTGAAATCCTCAAAAATCATTATTCTTTTGTTGTTTCAAGCATTTGATAGGTTGAAAAATGTGTTTCTGTGACATTTGAATTATTTTGAAATTTAAAACAACCATCGTATTGAATCAGTCTTTGTCAAGGACCTAGCTAATGTTCGTTTCACACAAGAGTCCTACAATACACTACCACAGATAGAAAAAATGTTTCTTCGGAAAAATCTGTTCATAACATATATGTATCTCTTGTAATGTCATGGCTGATGCACGAAAGGACCAGATTCTGCAGTTGTGGCACAAATATTCCTGATTGACCGAAAGTTTAAATACTGCCAGATGTGGAATGAAGGATATTGTCTGATGGTTTGAAAGATTAAATACTGTCAGATGAAGAATGGATGTTGAGATATTGGCAGATATAACACATTGCCTCATTGTCTGGAAGGTTAAATACTGCCAGGTTTCACATGAAAAAATCCTGATGGTGTAACACAAATATTAAATATTGATTGAAAGAATAAAAACTGGCAGATGTGACATGAAGATTGACATTCTGCCAGATGTGAAACTAAGCATTACATACAGCCTGATTTTTTAATGGTTAAATAAAACCAGATGTGGCTTGAAGGCATTGTGCCAAATCTAATACAAAGCATTATATATTCTGTTTGACTAAAAGAATAAATACTGCCAGATTATAAATGAAGGTTGACATTATATTAGATGAGACACAAAGCATTTAACAGGGATTGATTTTCAGAAGATTTAAATATTGCAAGATATGAAATGAAGGTTGACAGTGTGACAGATGTGATACAAAGTATTAAATATTATTTGATATTTTGAAGATTTTAATGCTGCCAGATGTGATGTGAAGATAGATAGATAGATATGAACAGAAAAAGATAGATAGACAGATATGAACCAACTGAGAAAGATAGGTAGATAGACAGAAATGAACCAACTGAGATAGATAGATAGATAGATAGATAGATATGGACCAATTGGGATAGATAAATACATAGATTTGAAGAGACTGAAATAGATAGATAGATAGATAGATAGATATGAACAGACTGAGAAAAACAGATAAATATATAAATAGATAGATAAATATGAAGAGACTGAGATAGATATGAACAGACCATGATAGATAGATAGATATGAACAAACTGAGAAAAAGAGATAGATAGATAGATAGATAGATATGAACAGACTGAAATAGATAGATAGATATGAACAGACTGAAATAGATAGATAGATATGAACAGACTGAAATAGATAGATAGATATGAACAGACTGAAATAGATAGATATGAAAGACTGTGATATATAGATATGAACTGACAGATATATAGATATGAACTGACAGATATATAGATATGAACTGACAGATATATAGATATGAACTGACAGATATATAGATATGAACTGACAGATAGATAGATATGAACAGACTGAGATAGATAGATAGATAGATAGATATGAACAGACTGAGATAGATAGATATGAACAGACTGAGATAGATAGATAGATAGATAGATAGATAGATATGAACAGACTGAGATAGATAGATAGATAGATAGATAGATATGAACAGACTGAGATAGATAGATAGATAGATAGATAGATAGATAGATATGAACAGACTGAGATAGATAGATATGAACAGACTGAGATAGATAGATAGATAGATAGATAGATATGAACAGACTGAGATAGATAGATAGATAGATAGATAGATAAACAGACCAAAATAGATAATGAAATAGTGTAGTGTTACTATGCCCTAAATGTATGCAAAAAATAAACTACTTGTAAACTTTTTTTTATTACGCATGATGGATTTATGTTAATTTCTTTTCTTACTCTATGTCAAATTCTTTCTTATTAACTCTTATCTATAAAATATTTTCTTTCTTTTGACTTCAAGAAAGAATTTGCATCCAATGTATTTATAATTTTCTCCCTCCCAATCATTCAACCCTTTTGATGAATAGAAAGTTGTTCTCAACTAATGGAGTAAATGGTAGGTTTGCCTTGAAAACAAGCTAGTATATGATATGGATACTAGCCAACAAGGTCAACAAGTCGAATAAATGATTCTCTGAGTATCACTTTACCTTTGAGCAAACATAAAAATAAATACCATTTTGCCATATTTATATACTAAATGAATTCCTTGTTCGTTTTAACCAAATCATTATTAAAGAAGGAAAAAAATTTCTAATGTCATTTTTCTTCTTTAGTAACTTTATGACATATATCATCTTGTCACCTTATAATCAAATTTGACCACCCACATCACCTTTATACATAGAATCAGAAATTAATGCTTATCTATAACTACTTACCTGACCCAGCCAGTCCTGGGTGTGGGTTTCATAATAAATATTATATGCTCAAGCCTCAGGGAGCCATTTCCAAGGCATTACATCCATTTTGGGAGATGGACGGGGCTTGAAACATCACCATAAAGGGAAGTCCCATGAGGACTTGAGTAATTTTTATACAGTTACAAACTCACTTCAAACTCCACTTATTGTCAAATTCCACTTGATGTAGACATGCAGTTAAATACATTTACCAGGCCATTCTAAAAATGCAACCAGGTTTAAAAGAATAGGCTCAGCTCCAGGGAGCCATTCCCCACAGACAGAACCTCTCCCAATAAAATGAGGGGTTCTGGGTTAATTCTTGACACTTGAAGCATCCCAATAGGTCAGAGTTGAGACTGAATAATTTTAAAACTTCCATTTAAACAGCGTTGTGTTTTTTTCTATTCAAGTAAGTTATAGAAACTATCTCACTTGTTGGCTATTGTGGCATGTGCTTGATTCAGCAGTAGCAGCAAGGGAAGCAATCAACAGGGTACAATCAGATGTCCCAGAAATAGATAGATTAATAGATATTTGGCCTCTTTTTCCACTTTTCCCTTTCAATAGCCTCTAATTTCAAGGCCAGCCCTTTTTCACTTTTCCTTTTCAGCAGCTCCAACCTTCAAGGCCCATCTCAAAGGGATACTCTCAACCCTTCTGCAGAAAACACAAGCTTGTCCTGGCAGCTTGACTTCAAATTTCTCATTCCTCCCATGGGAACAGGCAGAGAAATCTCCTTTCAAGTTACCTACCCAAAGGAAAAACTACACACAACCCTAGCTGTAGAAGATTCATACTAGTCCTAGCAGTTTCATACTCAGATTTCTTGTTCCTCCTGTGGGAACGAATGGAGAACACTCTCTCTCTCTCTTTCATAGTAGAATATGAAACAATATGAAATAAGATAGTGGCATCACATGTTTCCCCCCTTCCACAGAACTAGCCTTCTATTTCGGTGGTCTTGACCCTATTTGGTCTCTTTTTCTATTTTTCCCTTTCAGCAGCCACTACCTTCAAGGCCAGCTTGAAGAACTACTCACAAACCTTGCTACAGAAGACACTTGTCCTATCCTGGCATCTTGACCTGAGATATCTCATTCCTCGTGGGAACATGCGGGGAAATGTTCCTTCAAGACACCTACTCAAAGGAAAAACTATTTACAACCCATGATGGAGAATACCCATACCAGTCTTAGCAGTTTGACACTCAGATTTCTCGTTCCTCGTGGGAACAAGCAGAGAAATCTCTCTCTACAAAACATCTACTCAGGTGAAAATTCTGTTAACTAGGGAACGCAACTCTTTTTTCATGCAAAATATCATTATTTTGCACTTTTCTTTCAACAACAAATAAAAGCTGTTGAACAGTTATTTCAAGCCTTGGATTTTGTTCATTCCATTCTCACAGCCAAAATAATTCTTACAAAATATATGGATAAATACCTATTTCTGATGTACTTTTATCTTTGTTAATAGAGTTTATCAAATATCTACACTGGTTATTGCTTGAACAACTAAATTATGTCCTCAAGGACACATGACCCAGTGAATAAAAGTGTTGATTGAATCCAGGAACTCATACTGAGACATCCAAAAGAAGCATGGCACGTGGAACTAGAACAGTATATCCCGGTAGACGTAATAAAGGGTTCAGTCCAAAATTCCAATCACCTGAAGAAGGCTGGAGTTTACAACAGCTGAAACATCATGAATATGGCAACGAATGGTCTAAACAATGTAAATAGTTTAAGTAATTGTAATACCTCATCTCAGAATTATAGACGGATAAATTATGAGAATTTGATAATAAATCTTGGAAAATCAAACTTGTTCTGTAAAGCCATCAAATTTGCATAGTGGTTAATGTAGCAACTAGTGTAGATGTTTGACAGAGTTTAACCTTGAATCCTTGAAATTAAACAAGTTCAGTTTTTCAAAATTAAATTGACATTTTGAGAGACCCTATTTATGCAGTTGGGATAAACTTGTCAAGATGACTGGTAATAAAGATTTCAAGCTATAATACCAGTATAAGGATTTAGCACTCTACGGGTAGCACTCTCATGTTTTCACCTACCCATAAATCAAACATAACCTTATTTCTGAGTCTGTCTATATTTCTGAGATGAGGTATTATGTACAGTATTTACATTATTCGAACTATTGTCCTCATCTTTGTCGCCATATTTGTCACAACGTTTCGGCCGTTGTACGCTCCGGCCTTCTTCAGGTGGTTGGAATTTCGAACCGAACCCTTTATTTCGATCACTGGGGTAGACTGTTCTAGTTCCACGAGCCATGTTTGATGGATGTCAGTTATCAGTTATCTCCTGGTAATTTTTCCCTCTGAAAGTTCTCCACTGCCTGAACCGGGTATTGAACTCACACTCTTTTTGGGTCTGTTACTGGATCTAACCAACGCCTTTATCCTTGAGGACACATGGTACGGTGGATAAAGGCGTTGGTTAGATCCAGTAACAGACCCAAAAAGAGTGTGAGTTCAATACCCGGTTCAGGCAGTGGAGAACTTTCAGAGGGAAAAATTACCAGGAGATAACTGATAACTGACATCCATCAAAC
Source organism: Acanthosepion esculentum (assembly GCA_964036315.1). NCBI lineage: Eukaryota > Metazoa > Mollusca > Cephalopoda > Sepiida > Sepiidae > Acanthosepion > Acanthosepion esculentum. The sequence goes on along the minus strand of OZ038486.1, from coordinate 95,292,056 downwards.
ATGGCTCGTGGAACTAGAACAGTCTACCCCAGTGATCGAAATAAAGGGTTCGGTTCGAAATTCCAACCACCTGAAGAAGGCCGGAGCGTACAACGGCCGAAATGTTGTGACAAATATGGCGACAAAGATGAGGACAATAGTCCGAATAATGTAAATACTGAACCTTATTTCTGTATCCATATTTACATATATCTAATTTAAAATTAGTGCTCCATCCTGGTTTGGGATGAATTCCTCTCGATTAGTGATAAGCTGCAATAAGATTAGGTTTAAGTTGTATTATGTGCTCTAATTTCTCTTCTAATTATTACATTCTAAATACTATATTTGACAGCATATAAAGCGCACTTTTCTTTTTACTAAAAATATCTTTTAAAATTCCCTTGCATCTTATATGCCATATGTAGGCTTAAAATTAGTGATAGTCGAAATTAGCTACCTGGCAACTCCTATTAGCTTTAGAATAACATTCATATACCTATTGTCATTATTTAAAAGGCTATTATTCAGATTAATCCTTGATAATATTCATTATATCAATTTCATCCCGTTTAATATCAGTACTTTGTTTCACTAAAATTATATGCAAGAAATTCAAATTATATATTTGTAAAATATATATGTTTCATTAATATTTTTCTTGCAATAACTTCCGGTTGCATTGGTATAAATACAATCAGAATTTTTATATCCTAATCATTCCACTAAGATGTTTACAAGATGCAGGTTGTACAGATCATATAAAGGAAAATTTTTGACTGAATTTTAATGGTAACTGTAGTTTTGCCCATTTGTAATAACTGCTTGATTTTTATTTTGTTTTCTTACCTTTGGATATAATAAAGTTTTTATAGGCTTATGTTCTTTTTTTTCCTATTATTTTTCGTTTAATTATAATCATAGCTTGTTTAACCAAAATAAGCCCTCATAAATATAGCCTAGGCTGTACCATTTACTAATAATTTTACTAATTACTAATTTTTTCTTGATTTACCCTGCTGAAATTGGGGTGCGTCTTATACACCCGTGCGTCTTATATGCCATCAAATACAGTAGTTATGATAAAATTGGTACTTTGTCTTAGTCTGTGATGAATTTGTCATAGTGAGGGTTTCAGGCTGAATTATTCTATTCAGTGGGTAAAATTGATGATAATGTGGAGGGCTATGAATTACAAGGAAAAACTTTCATGCCACTTTCTTCCTTTAAAATTAGTGGGGGGGTGGAGATCTAATGTATTGGAGCGTCTTATAAGCAGTGAAATACAGTATGCTGACTGAACTATAGCTTCAGTGTCTGAGAAAGAGCACATACAAGTTTTGAAATGTGCTAGTATGCTCAAGCCCCCAACCACGATGACTTGTAACTTTATGCTAGCACAACCATTGATAGCATCCGAACAGTTCTGTCTACCCAATTTCATTCACAAGACTTGAGTTAGCAAGTAGTATGGTTTTCAAGCACTTCCCAAAGGTATCACACACTGGAATTGCCTCCCCAGACTGATGATGTCAAGAAGTCGCCTTCTTAACAACTTGACCTTCATGAGATTTGAACCTAGGCCTCGTGGTCAGAAACTGAACATTCTAACCACTAATCCACATGTCCATGAAATAAAATAATATATATGTATATATGTACACTTTTAAAAGGACTGAATCACTGTGACAACAGTTTGAAATTTTTTTTTTTTTTTTTTTTTTAAGCGTATCACCCCAAGCAAGGCCGGTGGCCACTATCACGCATGGGGTCACAGAAGGGTTGGAGGAAGAGCAGATAGGAGTGGTAAAGGAAGGGATGTGGAGAAAGAGAAGGACGGAGGGTCGATCAAGGCAGGGGGGTTATGGAAGATATAGAGCGAGAGCAGATAGGAATGAAAGATGTCAGGAAGTGGAGAAGGGAAGTGGATAGATCAAGGCAATTGGAGATGACGATTGACGCTACACTTAAACTGTTGGAGATTGTATTTGTCAGGGAAACAGTAATAGGGAAGGGAGTTCCATAGGTGAGATGTGCGAGACATGAAGCTATTGGAGTAGGAAAGACGTCTACATCTAACAGTTTCAACGGTGAAGGGGTGGGAACGGGATGCCAGCCTCGTAGGACGCTTAAATTCACGAGGCTTAGGGACAAGCGAAAGCAACTCCTCGGAGCAATTACCGTGGAAGTACTTGTAGAAAAGGCAGAGCGATGCAACATCGCGTCTGTGAGAGAGCTATTGCAGACGAGATGACAGATCAGGGCCAATCACATTGCATATCCGTCTCTGGATCTTATCAAGAACCCTGAGACAACACGCAGGGGCCCCAGACCATAAATGGCAGCAATACTCCATGCAAGGTCGAATGGTAGACTTATAGACTTGGAGGATTGATTCCGGGGAGAAGAATTTCCTGGCTCGGCACAGGGAACCAACTTTTCTTGCGGTGGATGATGCAATTGACTCGATGTATTTGTTCCATCTCAGATCAGCGGACAGCGTGAGACCGAGCAGCCGCAGAGAGGAGCTCTCGAGAAGTTGGTCCTCAGACATTCTGATAGGATGCAGGGATGGGTCCTTGTGGTGGTTAATGGAGAGCAGTTTTGTTTTAGAGGCGTTAAAGTTGACCATCCATTTCTCTCCCCAGTCCACAACCGATTGGAGGTCTTTTTCAATTTGAGCTGCCAGGTTAATTTTGTCCGCCTCAGTAGATTTGTGCTTGAGGCAGGAGTAAATAGTAGTGTCGTCAGCGTAGATACCGACTTGGGAGTCTGTGGCGTCAGGAAGGTCGTTTATAAATATGAGGAACAGAGTAGGGCCAAGGATGGAGCCTTGAGGAACACCAGAGGTAGTGGGATAGGAGTTGGAGAAGAATCCACTGAGAACAACCTTCAAATCCCGGTTTGATAGGAACGATTGAATTAGGTCAAACAATCGACCTGTGATACCATAACCCCGGAGCTTGCGAAGGAGGCCGGCATGCCAAACCCTATCGAATGCTTTGGAGATGTCAAGGGCCACGGCACGGGCTTCGCCGTTACTATGGATAGCTTGGTAGACAAATTCAGTGATGGCCGTAAGCACATCGGCAGTAGACTGGGCAAAGCGGAAACCATACTGCTTGTCTGAGAGCAGATCGTGGGATATCAGGTGAGTAATCACTTCGGTGTTGATAATGGCCTCGAAGACTTTGCCGGAGATGGGAAGAAATAATTTCTCTTATTTAATAATTCCTGTTTTTTTTTTAACCAATTCACTCCAAACAAGGTGATAATGCAACTAAAGTGCAAGAGTCTACTGGGAGTGAAAGAGAATGAGAATACTTCAGAAGGAAGTGGAAAATAAAGGATAAACCTCAAAAACTGAGGAGGAGTGTGAACTGGATGATAGGCAAATGTATCCACTTTTATTGAGGAAAAAATAAATAGTAAATAAAATTCAGAGTTTAGGCAGAGATGTTGGTTTCATGCCCTTTGTGATCATCAGTTTGTTTGACAATCACAAAGGGCATGAAACTCAGGGTCACAAACTCACATCAATCCAACTAAATATGTTAGCTCTATCACTGACATTGAGCGCTTTCCAATAAGTACTGTGCATATATATATATATATATATTTAATTATTTATTTGAATATTACAACATAAATATGTTATAAAATCACGACAAAAGTAGCCATTTTGTTTCAACACTTCTAGTGTCTTATCAAGTGACGATGTAGAATATAGAATATTTATGTTGTAATATTCAAATAAATAATTATATCTACTCTACTCTGTATTGAGCACTCTTTAAAGAATAGTAATTGTTGGTTATTGGATTTCACTCCGTATATACCAATCCTAAACTTGGGTATATATATATATATATATATATATATAAAATGTGTTAATCTGCATGCAGCATGCACTGATGGGCTAAGGGTGAGAGTCTCCAACTGATGTCAAATCAGTCATCTTGATCCCAGCTTGAAGCAATCGCATGTCTAGCCACACTGATGAGCTGTGATACAGCAAAAGTTTGTCTGTGGATGACTATATATGCTTCCTTCTGTAGGTTGAGCACTTTGGAAGAAAGGGAATTTGTCATCTACTGCTGATTAATGCTAAAAGCTCTTCACTATGAATTGAGCCCTCTGGTAGTCAGTAATGCTTATATCTTGTATATAATGTGTTAAAAATTCCCTTTCTCCATAGCATGTGCTGATGGCCTAAAGACGAGAGTCTCTAACTGATGTCAAATTGGTCAGGTTTCGATCCCAGCTTGAAGCAATCACATGTCTAGTCACACTGATGAGCTGTGATACAGCGAAACAGTCTGTCTGTGGATGACTATACATATATATGACAATTTACCTATGGTAATTAATTAACTAATTAGCCATAAAAATTGAACAGGAAAATGCCAAAAACAGAAAAGAAGGGTTAAGAGATATCCTGAAGAACATTCCAATCAACAAAAGATGTTTGTTTTTTGGGGGTTTGTTTTTTTTTCAAAAAGTCTACTTTTCTCAAGAAACAGAGGAATTGCATCGATGATAATTTCACGAAAAGACAATTGATTAGTGATGGTTGTTAAAAGTGCTAGTTAATAAAACACAAAATAACCAGAATCAAAGATATCATTCGAGAGTGCATAGATATTATGTACACAGGTAATGTGACTGAGGATATGGCCAGACAAGAGGGCCATGTGTTAATTGTAGGAATTTTGGCAGGGCGCAAAAGGATTTGCGTAAACAAAGTTCCAGTTGATAATTCTAAACTGCTCACGATCGGGGAACAGGATAAAAAATCCTGAATAAGCAGTGGTGTCAAAAAGTTAATTAATGAAGCAAGCTTAGCGACACCAGCACAACCGAGGTGCCATTGGTTGTGTGGTAGCAGTGGTGATAGGCAGAGGTAAAATATTAAGAGAGACAGAGAAGTTACTAACACCCACTAAAAGGAATTGGTGTGAGGTACCAATGTGAGGAGGAGGGGGTTTATGAGGATAGCTATCCTGCAACCTCTCCTGATGGATGAAGGGATCCCCCCAGAAACAGGAAGTAATTAATTTTCCAAAAATGGGAAGAAATTAATTTTCCTGGCCAGACAACAAAGGAACCCTTGTAGGAAATCAGAGATTCACTGAAAACCCCAGACTGTGTCTAACCCTGCGCCGGGTTTTGGTTGAAGTCCATATGAGTGCCCCTAGTTCACGTTTTGCAGTTGGGGAGAGCTATGAAAGAGCTGACCGAGAGATTCCTGCCTCCGACTTCACCTTTCTACAAACAGCAAATTATACTGATGAACGAAACTAAGCCAGCACTTAAAAACTAAACCAGTTGACTTAGAAGATCAGAACTTGCCTAAAAGTATAATAGTATCACTCCCAGAGGAAACGGGTTGGGAAGAAAACAAACTCCTGTATAGAACAGACTGATATAAGTTGATTTGCTTTCTTTAAACATAACCAAACCTTTTTGGTTTTCATTTATTTCTTCTTGCTTGTGCGACATCACCTCCAGTTTAAACTCACCTTGCACGACGGCCCCGGTCCCGGTGTCTGATTGATCTCGTCAACCTAAGATCAAATTCACAATGTGGGTTGGTTAGACTTAAAATCAAAATAGTTACTTCGGTAACTTGGAAGCAAGCTGAGAACGACTGACCTGGTGTCGAACCAGTTGCATCTGGTGTGAAGCTGTTACATATTCATGCCATTAGAATCAACCGATCATCCCACTTGGTACTCTGACCAAAGGTTCCCACCAGGTAGCAACAACTGTTGATCAGTCAGGTTACATATTGGTAGCACTGACTAAGATTCAACCCCAGAACGCCCCAGTAGGTGCCACGCACACATTATATATATATATATATATATATATATATATATATATATATATATATATATATAGAGAGAGAGAGAGAGAGAGAGAGAGAACAAAAATCAACCTAACACCACTAAAAAACCACAATTTTTTTTTAACTTAATATAAAAATAACAAAAACAAGAAAATTGACAGACATTTGATGATACCTCCTGGCAAGTGGACCAAACAATTACACAAAGCTTTATCTCAGAAACTCTGGAATAGAGAGGCTGAATATAACATCAATTAGTTCAGTGACAAATTTTATATATTTTAGAATTGGACATAGTCCGACAATTTATTTAAAGACATTTATATTATGTTTAACGTTCTTTTTATAGATACAAGTATTTAAGCAAATGCTCTGTTTTATAATAAACAGTATTAAATAACATTTACCGGCCTGAATGTCCGAGAAATTTTCATAGAAAATTTTCGCTCTCCGACAGGAATCGAACCTGTATCCTATACGGAACCATCATTTTGCGTGATGTGCCTTAACCTTTCGGCCACATTTGATACGCTAGAGCAGATATGAATAGAAGAGATTCATGGAAGATTTAAGTTTAAAGATAGTAAAATCGACCTTGCTAACCAGACGCTGCTCTGTGGCCGAAAGGTTAAGGCACATCACGCAAAATGATGGTTCCGTATAGGATACAGGTTCGATTCCTGTCGGAGAGCGAAAATTTTCTATGAAAATTTCTTGGACATTCAGGCCGGTAAATGTTATTTAATACTGTTTATTATAAAACAGAGCATTTGCTTAAATACTTGTATCTATAAAAAGAACGTTAAACATAATATAAATGTCTTTAAATATTATATATATATATATATATATACACACACACACAGTAGCGGCCATAATATGAGGAACAGAAACAACAAAGATATAAATATGTGTATTACTTAAAAAGTAATGCATGTTTAGCAATTAAATTTTTACCGAATAAAGATTAGGGTGTAATACATAAATATTATACAAATTTACATAATAGTTTTTTTTTAAATAAAGATTAAATGGAACAAAGGAAATAAGCTACTGGACAAAAGTTAAGGAATGATGTTAATAATTTGCATAAACTTTTAATTTACATTGTTAAAAAACTCGATGGAGCTTTTCAACAATAAGTAAAAGTTCATTTATCATTAGGACTTTATTTTTAAGCAATATGGCAAATTCTACACGCAAAATGCTCTCTTTTGAAGAAAAAAAACTCATTATCGCTATCAAGAAAAAAAGTCAATTTCAGAAATTTCTGATATTGTTCATAGGTCTAAAAGTGTCGTTCATCATGTAATTAGCAGGTATAAAACTGATAAAACATTAGGTGCAAAACCAAAAACCAGCAGACCTCTAAAAATATTGCAAAGAGAAAATCGAAGAATTGTTAGAATATCTACAAAAAAACGTTTTGAAACTGCTACATCAATTGCCCGTAAATTTAATGAAGAGACAGATAATAAGATCTCAAGGAAAACGGTTGCTCGCAGGTTAAAAAATGCAGGATTCGAAGCCTCTCATTTCAAAGAGAAACCAAAGGGTACACCTGGAGTATGCGAGAGAACATGTTTGGACTGACGCACAATGGGATACAGTTCATTTCAGTGATGAGTCCAAGTTTACTATATTTGGTTCTGAGGGCAAAACTTACGTACGCCGTAGATCAGTGAAAGACTGTCTTCTCAATGTGTCAAGAAATCTGTTAAGTTTGGTGGCGGCAGTGTGATGGTGTGTGGAATGATTTCACCTGCAGGAGTTGGCCCTATCATCCGCGTACATGGCAATATCAATGCTGAGATTTACAAAAGGCTTCTTCAGCAGTATGTGGTACCAAGATTACACCATAATCTTTATGAATCTCCTATTTTCATGCAGGACAATGCACCTTGCCACAAGGCTCAGAAGGTTATGGCTTTATTTGAAGAAGAAGGAATCGCCCTAATGAAGTGGCCTGCCCAGAGCCCCGACCTGAATCCATAAGAAAATGTTTGGAAGATAATTGGAGAAAGGGCTCAGAAAAGAAACCCGAAAAACCAGGATCCCCTATGGGAGTTATTGAAAGACGAATGGGAGGGAATTACTGCTGATTTTTGCAAGAAATTCATTAGATCATGTGGTCGACGATGCAGAGAAGTCATTGAAAATAAGGGGATGTCTACGAAATATTAAATTTTGTTGACATTTTGTTCACAATCAAGTATTAACAAGATTGTTCCTTAACTTTTGTCCTGTAGCTTATTTCCTTTGTTCCATTTAATCTTTATTTTAAAAAAAACTATTTATGTAAATTTTTGTAACTTTGTATAATATTTATGCATTACACCCCAATCTTTATTCGGTAAAAATTTCATTGCTAATCATGCATTACTTTTTAAGTAATACACATATTTATGTCTTTGTTGTTTCCGTTCCTTATATTATGGCCACTACTATATATATATATATATATATATATATATATACATGTATATATATATATAATAAAAAGGCTTAAACACTAATATTCCATGGAATATTAGTGTTTAAGCCTTTTTATTATATCCTTACTCTTTCCTGGACATTGAGTTCTACCTGGATTCTATCCTCTTGGAATTATTTTTTATACATATAGATATGTATGTATGTATGTATGTATATATATATATATATATTTATATATTTTAGATATATGATTGCATATGTATGTGTATATTTACCACTAACTTTATCTATATATATATTTACTCTAGAGTCGGGTTGCTAAAGATAACATCAATCAGCTAAGTGATAAACCTTTAACTTGTACTAATTCTATATATATTGAATAGAATAGAAAAAGAGAAACACATGGAGAAGAAACTGTAAATTATAGAATTTAAAAATGCGAATAATCTGATAAATAAAAGGAATATAAATGTACCGACACATAAACTAAAGTATGTGGGTATTTATAGTATTTTAAAGTACTTATATAAAAGTAAAAATTTTATTTATAATTTATTTATTCATAACTATTACAGTTATATATATATATATATATATATATATATATATATATATATATATATATATATATATATATATATATATTTAAATGAGTTACATGGAGTCAACAGTTTATGTACATTTAACAAGAGGCATAAAAATTAAAATATGAAGAAAGAAAACAATACATTTTATATGTAGGTTTTAGAGTAGTTGAGATGAAAAGCTCTGATTATATATAAATGATTTTATGTATACATAATTGAGAAAGAAAACATTCAAATTTTGAAAAGATGATTAAAAAAATTCAAAAGATTTTTAAGCTATTCTGGTATATAACATACATTAAAAATACAAGACTGACAATGATAAACCCAAATGATAATGATTTCTTACACTCATATAATTTTTTTAAAAAGTTAAAGAACAAGGTGATAAATTGAATTACCAAAAATCATTAAAAAACAAGATAAAATAAAAAATATTTCTAATCAATATTTGATGAGTATTGTGTTGTTCATCAAAAAGTGATTACCTACAAACATGATTTTTGAAGCAACTTTTCTCATTTATGTTTTGAAAATGCCAGATATACAAAATTTCAAAGATGGATATATTCTCCAAGGAATGCAGTAGAGTTCCAGCAGAGAATCTGTGCCAAAATAATTCATTATATAACTTATGAGAATCATTACCATGAGATTATCTCAAAGAAAGTGATATCAAACTAGAATAAAGCAACATTTTATTTCAGTCATCAATGAACAAAACATTTTTTTCTGTAATGTTGTTTTTAATTTGAGATTTTCCCTTCAGGAATTAATGTCTAAGAGAACATTTAATTTATTTTTCTTTATATTTTCATTATTATTATTATTATTATTATTAAAAAGTTATGTCATATTTATGTCTTTTTGTTTGTATTTTACACCACTGAAATAATCTAAATATTCTCTATCAATTCCTAAAGTGATTTTTGTTTTATTGATTTGTTTTTTTTTTCCTCATCAACTCTTTTTGGTTTATTTGAAGCCAAAATATATTTTGGATTATAAAAAAAAAATTTTTTTATTGTGTTTAACAGTTATTTAATGCCAAAACATATTTTAGATTATAAGAAAAAAATTTTTTTTTCTTGTGACTGAATATTACTTTAACAATTTTTTTGAGAATAACAATGATTTTTCCAAGTACTACTATTTAACCCATAGCTGGGGGAAGAGATGAAGGTTATTTGTTCATAAGTGACTGTAATGAACTTGACTGGAATTTGAACTTTGTTCTTTGCTTTCTCATTCCGATCCACTATCCATTACACCACCCTCACATCCATCATTTCCTAAAGGGAAAAGCTCAATTTAAAATCCTTTTTTTGTTTAGTCAGTCTTGTACTTGTAAAATACATAATACCCATATAGTATTGCAATATGAACATTCTTAAATAGATATGAGAAAAAACATTTAATACAAACGGGTGTACAGACCTGTGACTTAGGAAGCAAAACCATGAACAAGTGGTCATTGTAAAACATTTATACATACACTGACCATATGGCTGACCAGTTGATTTTCCCTTTTTTGTGTAAATCAAAAAAAACATAATAGGCCATATAGAGAAAAAGGTGGGGTATTATATCAGTATTCCAAGATAGCCAAGTCATTCAAGGAACTCTCTGACTGTTCCTGGTTCTCTTTCATGGAAGTATTTCAAGTAATTAAATGTAAAAAACGCACTTAATCATTTCCCAAAGAGAGAAATAAAAAGATCTTTGACAATAGAACAATTGACAAGCTTTCATGCCCACAATAAGACACGGTTTTTCCCTTGACACCACTATTATTTTAACTACCTTCACTCCTCAGCAATGTTTGTTTTTAAAAGCAATGATTAGAATTTGAATAAAACCTAAACATATGATGAAAGTGAATTTAAACATTTTCTTTGTTCTTGAGAATTTACAACAAAAATAATAAACACTATTTAATATATTGTTTATTGGAATAGTTGCTAAAACATTGACTAATTACCAATCAATTCAGACTATTATAAAATGGTAAATAATGATTTCCTTATAATTGGTTTATAGGAGGTGTGGTGGAGTAATGGTTAGCGGCTCGGATCGAGGAATCGGAGAGCCAAGTTTGAATTACACTCGAATCCATTACATTCACTTACGTGCTATAATCCTTGGGAAAGGTATAAATCCTCTTCTCCCCCCCAGCTATGGGTAAATAGCAGGACAGGGTTCTATAGCCCTGGATGGCAACTAGGTGAAGGACAACTCTGAATTCAAAATCTGTGGGGGGGCGTTTGGGGATCTTGTGGCACATAGTGCACCAGGTCTCTGTATTTGGGCCTTCAAAAAGTGTGGTTGGTTCTGCACAAAGCCTTCACCACTATAATCAAATCATATGTGCAGGTGTCTGGCTGTCAGGTTCTCGGAACGGAGTTGCTTAACCCTCATATGTCGATAAACGACAGGAGTCCAGCAGAAGTATAGTTGGTTTACATATTTTAATAATTTAGTAAATGTTTTTAATGAATAAAATTTGCTTTCACATTTATTTCTTTATAAATTGGTAAATGATAAATATTGCATTGCATTCATTTTAATTGAATCAGTTTTTAGAAAGATGTAAATATAAAATTATTCTTGTGAGTAAACAATCTAATAAAGAGTGTTTAATATTTTTGTTGTAAATTCTCAAGAACAAAAAACATATAAATTCACTTTCATCATATGTTTAGGTTTTATTCCAATTCTAATTATCGCATTTTAAAGCAACAAACATTGCTGAGAAGTGACGGTAGTTAAAATAATAGCGGTGTCAAGGGAAAAAAGACATCCTTTTGACACTCTGCTTTTTTATGGGCACAAAGGTTCAAGTTTATCGAACAATTAATCATATATCATGACAAATTGTAATATTTCTGTGAATTTAATCTAAAATTGATCTATCATTCAGATTTCACAAGATTCTTAAAAGTGTTAAGAGGTTAATTGATAAAAATCACCTGAGGATATCCTAAGGTTGAAACCAAAGTTGCGGATTCAATCGACCTCCTGATTTTTAAAGTTAAAACTCAACATGTTATTTTTACTTTCATTTTATTTTTTTCACACGTTTATTGAGCTCTTTTTAATACTACTGTTTCCTGGTCTGATTCAATTCTGGTCATTAACTATTTATATATATTTTTATATATACATACATACATACATACACAAAGTACAGGGTTGGCATAGATGGAATAAAATTTCAATAACCAAAAACAATATTCTTACAAGAGTGCTCAATACCGAGTAGAGCAAATAATATTTATTCAAAATTATAACAGGCATATGTTATAATTTTGAATAAATATATATACAGGGTGTTCCAGAAGTCTTGGGAACATTTCAAGTCCTTATATCTGCTGAACTGGTAGTAAGATGAAACTGGTACCATTTTAAAGCTAAACTTATTAAGTTTTTTGTAATGTATAAACATAAAAAATGTCTTAAAATATATATTTTTCTATTTTTTTTTACATCCAGTAATGGCATTCACTCAACCAGAAAAGGTATTTTGCGCCCTCGAATTTGCAAAAACTGAATCATGGACACTTGTTCAACATGCATTTCCCAGATCTCCTGATCTCACACCCTGCGATTTCTTTTTGTGGGGGTTTGTGAAAGGACTGATCTATGTGCCTCCTCTTCCAAAAAGACGTGGATGGACTGAAGGCCCGAATAACAGAACACGTTTGGCATGAATTGGACTATCGGCTTGATGTGTGCCGTGTGACCAACGGTGCTCACATTGAACATCTTTGAACATTCCATGGAAAACTTGAGATTAAATTCTTTCAGAATATGTCAGGCGCGTTTTTATATCCTTAATAGTTTTCAAGATATTCAATGTCAAAATGTTCCCAAGATTTTGGGAACAAACTGTATTTTGTTAAATATAACAGACAATGAATGTCTATTATGTCTGATCATGAGCCGTTCTAAACTTTATATGTTTGCTTTAATTTTGGGTGAAAATAAAAACAAAAAATGTCCAACATTTGGATATTTTTTATCAAGCTGGTCCTTGATCAACACTTTTAGCTTATTATTTGGAAATTAAAGTAAACATACGAAGTTTAGAAAAGCTCATGATCAGACATATCAGATGTTCATTGTCTGTTATATTTAACATATATATATATATATATATATATATATATATATATGATGTCACACATTATGAAATGGACAAAGTCCGATAATTACTTTCAGACATTTTTTATGTTTATACGTTCTTTTTATAGATACAAATCTTTTCTATGAAAATTTCTGACATTCAGGCTGGTAAATGTTAATACTGTTTATTATAAAACAGAGCATTTACTTAAATATTTGTATCTATATAAAGAATGTATAAACATAAAAAATTGTCTTAAAATATATATATATATATATATATATATATATATAGAATTAATATATAATCCCACAAATCAGGACCTACCCATATTTTTCACCCACACAAGACAGACATGCTTGTAGAGGTGTTGAGGCCTCACACTTATACACACACCCATACTAATATACACACATCATACTCTTTAAAAACCAAATAACACACACACTTAACAGAGACATCTCCTTTCCAGGAACCAATAAATCTGTCAAAATGACCAAGGGATATATATATATATATATATATATATATATATATATATATATATATATGAGACCAACCATATGCATAGCCATATATTAAAACATCCAACTGGCTACATGCAACAAATTCCTTGTCCAATTTGTAAGAAACTACAAATAGGTTAATATTAGCAGCTAGACAAGTGAAATTGTACAATATCAATAAGCAATTCAAGAGAGTTTTTGCAGGAAAAAAGTGTGAATCCCATGCAGGGTGTAAGTATCATTATAGTTCATTTCTACATATTTCACCAATTTTATTTATTTTATTCAAATTTTCAAATCTGTAACATAATTCATATCTATAATTTTCTCGTAATATTTCAATTTGTGCATAACATTTTTGTATATAATTTTAATCAAATATATTTTTGTGATATACATATATGATTTAGTGTAAAATTAATGAAACAGTGTAAACTGTCAGTGCAATAGTTGTCATAATTCATATATTAAGATGTTATAATTCGTCATGCTTGATTAATGAGTCAACAGCCATTAGATACACAATTTGTGTTAGTGCAATCTCTCTTTTATACAGGTTTCATTGAAAATGACAAAGCACTGCAATTAAGCATTTTTATATTTTTTTCTTGCATCTGTAGAAGAGATTTCTTTTTTTTTTTTTGGTGAGTGACTTCAAATTGGATCCATCAAATAAGGGAACAGTAGAATCAACTAAAAACAGTTACATAAACAAACAAAAAACAAAATCCTTGAAAATGAATGTAACAAAATTCAAAAGTATTCAAGATAAAAATAAAAATGAACTTTGGTAATGCTACAGATTTATATAAAACAACTAATTTGGAAATTTGAAAACTTGGATAAGCAGAACTTGTCAAAACTATTCAATAAAATATGCCTGAATATATATATATATATATTATATAATATGAACTGAAAAAATACAGATTAAATCAGACAGAATGATTTAAAATCCCCCATTCCCAAAAAGATTTCTAATGAAGCTACAATAAAGTAAAACTTGTCAAATTTGTTTTCCTTTTTGTTCCATATATATATATATATATATATATATATATATATATATATATATATATATATATATAGTTTCATTGAAGATGACTGACAGGATACTGTGATTAAGCTTTTGATGTCATTGGAACTTAGAAAAGTGATAGTCAAGTTACATAATGAAGATAAACTCTCGATTGGGGATATTTCAAAGAGTGTGGGGAAATCTAAGTGTTATTCATAGTATTTTAAGAAAACTGGGTCATGTGAAGGCAAAACTACTGCAAGGGAAGACAAATGGATTGATAATGAATCAAAAGAGGATTGATTTGCAACAGCAACCGCTATCTCTAAAAGAGCTAATGCTAACCTTGGCATTAAAATATCAAGCCACACTATTTCCCGAAGACTTAATGAAATAAATCTGAGCAATCGAGTAGCCTCTATGAAGCCTTACATTTCTAAAGAGAATCAAATGAGCCGATTGAAATTTGCCACTGAACACGTCATATGGACAGAAGAACAGTGGGATTGTGTTCATTTCAGCGATGAGTCAAAGTTTAACCTGTTCAGTTGTGACGGGAGAAGGTTCGTTCAACACAGTCCTAAGGAAAGATATTCACCTCAGTGCACTAAAAGAAGTATTAAATTTGGAGGAGGAAATGTGATGGTGTTTGGTATGATTTCAGCTGCTGGTACGGGACCTCTTGTTAGGCTACACGGTAAAATTAATGCAACTGTATACAAAGAGATATTGAAGAAACATGTTGAACCTAATTTGAGAACTGCAATTAATCAGCCAGCTGTATTTATGCAAGATAACGTGCCGTGTCACACAGCGAAGTCTGTTAAGACATTTCTTTCTGAGGAGAATGTTACCGTTATGGAGTGGCCTGCTCAAAGCCCAGACATGAATCCTATTGAGAATGTTTGGAAGTTACTAAATGAAAGAGCTAAGGAAAAGAATCCAACAAACGTTGAAGAACTATGGACTAATTTGAAAAGAGAATGGGAGAAAATATCCGTTAATGAATGCAAGACATTAATTCGCTCATGTATCAAAAGATGTCAAGCTGTTATTGAAAGTAAAGGTCTACACATCAAGTACTAATGTATTATGAAGACTATTTTCATTTGAATATGATACATCCATTATAATAGTATGATTTTGTTAATCGTTCTGATGTTTTTGATCATCTATTTTTTTCGAATGTTATATAATTATTCTTATAACTTTATCAAAATAAGTTTAATGAGCTTTATATTTCGGAATTATATAATTTACCCTTATATCCTTATTTTTCCTTGATAAAATGTTCTTTGAAGCTTTAAAATAAAAGGTTATTTCACATTTAGACTTTTTAACACTGTTCTGGTCTTTATGCTCGCTACTGTATATATATATATCTCAAAGTGTAGGAGAACGAACAGTACTGATGAGATGTAAAAAAAGGTTTTCCTTTTTGTGATGTTGAAACAAAAATGTACAATTTTGTAGTGGATATGTGCATGTTCTAATGTAACACTGCATAAGATATATATATATATATATATATATATATATATATATGCATTTATATATACCTATATTATATACACATATGAACACACTTCTTTTTCATGTCAATAACAAAGTATATATTTTTGTATGTTATAAATTTTTTAAGTCAATAGAATTATCCAAGAATCAATCACAGGATTGTTCATATTTCTTGAAGAGTTCCATTCAAATCTGGATATAAATCAAAGACAATGATGAGAGCCAATTCACTCATCATTATCTTTTTTGCTAATAAAATATTAAACACGTGTTTAAAATAAAATGAAATTAAATCCTTTCACCAACACAACTTAATCAAATTATATAGTCACAAGCAATGGCAAAGATCAGTTTAGTGTTGAAATAATACAAATCATTTTATGAAAATCATAATTGCAAAAAAGTCATTTTGACACGAATCAGTTACATACTATAGTTTCCCTAATTTATTTCTAAGAGATGATCTACAAATAAAAGGTGTATCCCTTTATAGAGATAGAATCTAAAATAAAAACAGTTTTGAGAAAACTGTATTTTATATTATCTTTCATAAAATGGTATTTAAAGACATTATTTGGTACAGAAAATATATATATACACACATCTATTGTTCGTCAGTTATTAATATTTGATTATAGAGTAAAATAAATTTATTCTTCACTTACCACATTAGTAAACCCAATACTGACCACTAACAATGCCTTTTGGGATAATTAATTTGTACACTCAGCTCATATATATATATATATATATATATATACACAAAGAATTAAATAGCAATATTAATGTGATTAATGGCGAAATCACTTCACTAACAGAACTTAATGAGACATTAACTTACTATCAATTCCTTGAATGATAAGTTCCTTATATTCAAGTTGTTGTCAGATGGAAGACACATACCAAGTACTTTCAACAATTTCAAATTGTCATCTTCAAGGTGCAATTTTCCCCATACATAGGCAAACACTAAGATGAAATATTATGAAAATTATGATATATATTTTAATAAAGACAAAAGGAAAACTTAGCTAACGCGTTTCATCCTCTGAAAGACTTTATCAAGACAAATTTACCTTTATAAATTCTCTCAGCGGATGAAACACACTGGCTAAGTTTTTCTTTTGTCTTTATTCATACACGCATTACATTATACAACTCTACTCTTGACTCATCTGGAGTATCCCTGGCCTAACTTTCCACTTAGAGTCTTTATTGAGTAATGTGTCTATAACCCTATTTATGGTTTCTGCTCTCATCTCTAACCTGGATCCCCACAAAACCGTGTGGAGCCGATGGTATAGGCATTAAGAAGTGTGCTCTCAAACTGGCTCCTGTTCTCTCGAAAGTGTATAATAAATGCCTCACTGACCCTTGCTTTCCTGCATGCTAAAATTACTCATCTCTTGTTCCAATTTTGAAGACCTCAAGTGAACCCCCCGATTCTTCCAACTATTGGCCTATTAGCCTTCTACCTGTTTTGGGGAAATTTCTATGTCCTAATCAATACTAAATTGGTTAAGCATCTCATATTGAAGGGCCTTTTTTCAAACAAGTAACATGGCTTTCACTTCTCCAGGTCAACTGCTGATGTACTGATGATAATTACAGAGTCTACCAAGCTCTAGATAAGAACGGTGAAGCACAGGCTGTAGCTTTGGACATCTCAAAAGCTTTCAACAGGGTTTGGCATACAGGTCTTCTCCGCAAGCTGAAAGGTTAGTGTCTCCAGACAAATTTCTGAACTGATTCAATCTTTCCTATCAAATCTTGAAATGAAAGTTATCCTGCATGGCCACTCTTCTAGAGCCTTTTGTACTAATACAGGTGTCTCCCAGGGATTTATCTATGGACTTACTTTGTTTTTAATTTTCATTAATGGTCTTCCCGATGGTATCAACTCTCAATCTCTACGCTAATGACACAACCATTTACTCCTGATGAGTTAAGATCTACCTAGAAGGTATATAAAACTGAACAGACTGACCTATTTATTCAGTCAATTTACCCATTATTTTCCATCTTTTACAAAACAGTAGATGAGAGAATATGATAAATAAATTTCTATATCCTAAAAATGTTGGGTTTTCAGTTCCTTCTAAAGTTTTTTCTTCTTTCACCTCAAGTAGCCCTTTGCATCATAGTGGTATTATCTCTTTGCTTGAGGTGAATTGAAAAAAAGAAGTAAATAAAATGGAAAAAAATTGCTTGTCGTTCTCTAAAAAGACTTCATGAAGTCCCTTTAGAGGACAAAAGAAATTATTCAGAATTTTTCATTCAGTTACCTTATATATATCTATCTATCATATATATATATAATCATTTCCATACATATTCATTCTCCCCCTGTCTAAAAAAATGGTCAGTTATTTAGTTACATCATAATACAGTGATTCAATCACAATTCTTATAATAGAAAAGCCTTCTTTTTTACAGCATAATCTTCTCTGAAGCAATACAATGAGTTCAGTGCCAAAATTGACACAAAGGTTGAATATACTTACAGCAACCACCATTTAGCTACAGACTATTTTGTGTTATTTTCCATAAGACATTCAACTCACAAAGTCCAAAGAAGAAAGAAGGATAAAATAGAAAAATTCTTCTTTGACATGAAGGCAAAATCATAAACTCATAAATTGATAAGGTATATATGATTTTTTTTTAAATATTTTTTTGCATTGTAAAAATATATTACATCTGATTTTATTAACCAAATCAATGTTTTCATAATAATATTGGTATTTACCAACTGGCATCAGGAAAACTTTTAAGACATGACAAATATACTATGTGAATTTCAATTTATGTTTTTATTACCGTTTATTTTTTTGTTTGTTTACAGTTTAATTACACTGAAAGCACCGGTTCATGTTTGATCACCAGAGTTAAGCAGCATGACACTTGGTCAGTACTTAGAGAAGGTACCTTTTGGGAACACTGGGTACTCTAAACTACAGGGGAGTAAACCCTGACAAAAAATTTCTACCTCTGGAATGCAGGGAGGCAGTAAAAGAGTGGTGGGTACAACAGCAGCAGAATATTGTTTGATATCACATCTTACACCTGCTTGGCAGAAGAAATGTTATTGACAATGGCAAAGAGATACTGTGTCTAAAAAAAAAAAAAAAATGACACTCTCAACCTTTAGGAGTTGTGATGACTAATTGTACCAAGTTTATTTGGATTGCAACTGAAAAACATTATTACTCAATGTAACTATTCAGCATAATGTTCATTTGAGGAGAAGGCGGGAGAATAAATATAATAATATTTTTAGTGATCTAAAATCTTGTTATATATCTTGCGGTTTGTTCATTAAATTGGAAATAAACATGATTATATAAATAGTGATATTTGTTTTTAACTTTAGATAGAAAAAAAATATTAAAATTGCCATTCAAAAGACAAATTATATTTTAAAGTTACCGGGTGATGGAAACAACATTGGTAATTGCAAAAACATGGAACAGATATCAAAAAAGAATTTAGGAAAAAAAAATTTTAAAAATGGCACAATAAGAGCAAGAAAAAAAAACCAGACTTTCAAAATGTCAGCTAAAGAAATTTAAGGAAAACACTTAAAAGCAAAAACAGTTGATTAGCCAACAAGAAAATATTTGAAGAAACTGGTGTTGCAAATGTAAAAACGATACAGAATGTTAAGACCTTGACAGCCAGCCATGAGGTTAACTCAAGGTTGGCAGTTTTTATAATGACACCGCCTACAAGTCATCATGGGTTTGGCATTTTCTGGGACATTTTGATTATGCAAGCACCAACAACAAGTTTATTCAGCGTGAAAACAATGTTAAGACTTCAGTTGAAGCTATAAATCAACATAAAAAGTTTTTATTGTCTAAGTCAACTATTATTAAGTTGGCATTTGAGGTCAGATTTTGTAATTGACCTCTGGCAGTCAACATGGTAAGGACAGTGGTTAAAGACAGCAAAACAACCAAGACACCACTTTTAAGTAAACATTATAAACAGAAATACAAGTTGGACAAAGAAAAACATGAAAACTGATTTCTTAACAGTAATTTTTGGTGATAAATTTTGGAACTACATTGGATGGACCTGATGGCTAGGGTACAATTTATGTCCTTTCTATTCAGTATGCAACCAAAACAACTTAGAAGACGACTGTGAAAAGTAGGAGTAATGTTATTGGCTAGGATTCTAAGTTGTAAAATTATACATCCCTTCAAAGTTGATGCTGGTTCAATTTCAGGGAATTAAGGTGATCTCTTGGACAGGATGTTTTTTGAGTGATAGAGGTCACAGTCAAGACTTTATAAGCTAAAGAGTATATTAATATGCAACACAGCTCCTTCATATTTTGCCAAAAACTATTGCCCACCTTGTAAAAAAAAAAAAAAAGTTTCAACACACCAAATTCATAGGTGTCAGCTTCTTCAGATATTAATGTAATAGAAAACTGTCATTAAAAGAGATGTTTTTGAGAATGAAATAATAATAATATCCAAAGATCTCTGGGAAAACAATAAAATCTATTGCAAGTAATGTTAAAGTTGAAAAAAAAAAAAAAAAAAAAAAAAAAAAAAAAAACCCAATAAATAAAGAAGGTTATAAATTGTAAAATTGAGATTTTTACTAAGGAACACTCCCTCTTTCATTGAAAATGCTGGATCTGCCCCTGATTACAGAGAAATTAAAATATATTGCATATATTAATATATTCTGAGAACTTTATCAATATCGGTCAGGTAATAACTTTGTGATGATAAAATCTGATATAGTAATCTGTATACTAACTCATATTTATACTTGGAGGTTCTATTTAGAAGAAAAATAAATTACAACTTTAATTATGTACCTGCATGAAACGCTTAACAAAAAAAAATCAAAAAAAAAAAAAAAAATCAGCATACCATGAAAACGTGATCCAAATATCAGGAAAACAGTTTTATCGTCAAAATTGTTATGTTATAATCAAAGTATCTTTTGATTATTTAATTAAATTTTTATTATTCCCGTTTAGAACATTCAAAATTCTAATTAAAAAACGTTTATTTTTGCATCAGCAGTTGTACTAACTTTTAGCATAGCAAATTTTCACCTCTTTTTTGCAGTGAGACACATTAATTCTTGCAAAAATCAAATAACTGTCAGATTTTAATGAAATTTTCAGGGCTTATTCACAAATGAATTAAATTATTTTTGAAATTTTTTTTATTAGAAAATTTTGGTAAAAATACTGATTTTTTTTAAAAATGTGTTTCAGCCCCTTACTTAATTTTATGAAAACTTGAGAAATTCATCAAGATAGTTTTTAGTGACTACATTAGTTAAAAGCAGAATTCTTTGAAGAATTTAAATTGCTGAATTTTTTTTTTTTTGTAAAATCAGACCCAGTCTTACTGAAAATCTGTTCTGAATCAAAAAAATAAAAAATGCAATAAAACTAAGACATTATTAGAAGCTTTTAATTGTTTGTATGAATATATTTTAAAGATAATACTGTATGAAGAAAAAAAACATGTTTTTTACAAGATTTGTTGTCAATTTTTTTATAATTTAAGTTGAATAATTCATAAAGTATTTAAACCTTTTAAAATTAATTTTCAATGTGATAATTCTTAGGAAATATTGTTAAGTATTTACTAATCATATATTGTAAAGCTTATTACAATACAACAACCCCAAATATTTTTAAAAGAATTTTGATTTCTTTTTGTATGTGTGATTATACATCCATACTTCAGAAATTCTGCATGTAAACTGATAAATCTAGCATTTAAAGGTCATGTGTTTTAAGGGTTGTCCTCTCTTATATCAACCCCCATCTCCTTCCAAAAAAAACTTTTGTCTGCTTCACTATACTTGTACATGTTCGGCTGTCAATCAAACATAAATAAATTGATTAACGCATCAGAAAAACAAGACCACGTAGTTATGAAAAGTTTGTATATAACATTTTATGCTATAAATAAGTAAATATTTGTTTCAAATCAGATTAACTATCAATTTGCTAATTTTCCTCAAATAACATTTTAGAAATATATATTGCAAGATTTTTAAAGCCAAGAATTAACTTACAAAAGTGTCAAAAATAGCCGTTTTGATTGATTTTAATGAAAAAAATAAACAAAAAGATCAATTCTGATCAATATAATTTCTGTTTGAAATACACCAGAGTATTTTGCTCACTGGAAATAGTAAACTTCAAATCCTTAAGCTTTCAATTAAAACTAAAATGAAAGCTTTTTCATTTAAAAAAAAAAAAATCCTTTTAAGCCTGACATATACCGAATTAGTGAAGGTATCAAGTTTTAATTTTATCATGAGAACAGAAACAGCTATTGTAAATTTACAAAGGTAGTAGAAGAAGTAAAACATTTACTAAGAAACATTCAAGGAAATAAACATATTTTAGCACTATTACGGTTAGGAACACATACACACGCAATGTGTGTGTGTATATATATATATATATATATATATATATATATATATATATATATATATATATATATCTCTATCTCAAACAGGTTTGGTTAAATAATTTAAACGTATTATGTCTATTTTGAATTTGACCCTGGAATGCTGCAAAACAGTAAAAATGAACAATGAAAAAAAATATTTTGAATTTACACAATTATGTATACACATCCACAGACAATTTAATCCCCTGAAGATGGCCTTAGATGAGATTGAAAGTATTTGAGAAAATAAAAATTATTTGAAAGAAAATTTTGGCATTTTTCTTAATCAATTTTCTACAGCCTCCAAGAAATTAATTTATTAACTAGAAAGGATTAAAACTAAAATAGACATAATACACCTAAATTATTTAACCAAATAGGCTTGGGAAAAAAAAAAAAATTTATTTATATATATATATATATATATATATATATATATATATATATAATGTCACACTCAGAAAACTGATAAGAATACCTAATATTGATCAAACATTGAAGAAATAACAAATGCCAAGTTGAAATAATAATAATAAAAAAAAAAAAATTTCATTAATTTGGATAAACAGTGGTAATGCTGACAGTATTGTCTGCCATTTGCATATTGTGAATTTACTAATAAATAAATGGGCTTAACCTGGTCAGATAAAAGAAAAAATAAAATAATTTTTTTAGATTTCAGTTTGATTTAATTCAGAAAAATAATTTCAAGTAGAAATTGTCCAAATGTTCTGTATGTCTAAAAAATTTAATAAACAACAAAAAAAAAAAACAGACACGGTGTATTTGGACAATTCCTACATAATTTATGTCTAGAAAAGAAAAAGTATAACACAAATAAACTTCACTGCAGTATCCTGTCAGTTGTTTTAACAAAATTTGTGTGTATATATATATATATATATATATATATATATATATATATATATATATATAATCTGCATCAGAAATATTGTGATGGTCATTTTGAAAAACACACAAACGTGCTGTGTAATTATTTAAAAATTTTAAATTTATCCGTTATCCCATCACAATGGAATGCAGATTTTATCACAGTTATAATAAATTTGTCTTTGTAATTTACCTCTATAGATGATCTTGGAAAATATTGAAAATACTTGGGTTAACAAAAACTATGCCGCCTACCTTGATGAATTTCATCTTAAAATCCAGAAAGTGATTAAACAACTAGAAAAGATCAGTATAAATATAAGTAGACACAATATGTTTATATTATTCATTGAAACATGTTCGAAGGAACATATGCTATATATATATATATATATATATATATATATATATATATATATATATATATATATAATAGCATAATGAGAAGCCACGTATACTTTCTTAATATGTATATAATATAGAAAAAACAACTGAAAAGTTGCAAATTAAAAAAAATTGAATGTTTTTTTGTGAAAGTATTTATTTATATTTACGTCAAAAAGTATTTATTTATTTACGTCAAAACAATCCTTATTCCCCCATAGCTGAACATTTTAATCAACCACTCATTAGAAAACTGTAAATGTGTATTGATAGATTCTGATTTCAGTTCCACATACACATGCAGAAAAAAACTGGATTTTAAAATTAAATACATATAAACTACGGTTAAATAAAGACTTGGGTATTTTAAATCTTTATAAATATTTCAATAGTTAAACAAAAGATTTTTGTTAGATATAGTTAAAAAATTTTTTAAACTACATCTAAAATATTACTAGTTAGATTTACGTTAGAAATATTCAAACACAGTTGCATTCCATATCACGTGATGTCCGCATCTCGCGATGGACGCTACTTAATGTAAACAAACTTCTGAAAACAGCCATTTCTGATGAAAAATCGGGGCCGATCTGAAATATCAAATATATATATAAAAAAATATAAATAAATACTTTCACAAAAAAAACATTCAATTTTTTAAAATTTGCAACTTTTCAGTTGTTAAGTGAACATTGAAGTCAACACTTCGAGGCGACAGGCTGTTTCATGCTAGACGCAATCGTCAGGCCTGACAATTGCGTTTAGCATGAAAACAGCCTGTCACTTCTCAGTGTTGACTTCAATGTTCACTTTTATATTTACACATGCACAATCTCTGATATTGAGCACTTTATCCCATAAATATACACCTTGAGACAATTTCTATATATATATATATATATATATATATATATATATATATATATATATATATAGAGAGAGAGAGAGAGAGAGAGAGAGAAAGACTATTTCTTTATATATATATAGAGAGACTATTTCTTTATATATATATATATATATATAAAGACTATATATATATATATATATATATATAGAAAGACTATTTCTTTATATATAAAGACTTTCTTTATATATATATATATATATATATATATATATTATATATATATATATATATATATATATAGAGAGAGAGAGAGAGAGAGACTTTCTTTATATATATACATACACATATATATATTTTTGAATTGGACATAGTCCGACAATTTATATATAAAAGAACGTTAAACATAATATATATATATATATATATATATATATATATAGAAAGACTATTTCTTTATATATATATATATAGAAAGACTATTTCTTTATATATAGAAAGACTATTTCTTTATATATAGAAAGACTATTTCTTTTTATATATATAGATAGATAGATAGATAGATAGATAGATAGAATAACCTAAGATATAAGGAGAATTATTTAATTTTTAATAATTCAGATGCATATTTTTTTTTTAAGTTGAAAATAGATTAAAAAGACAAAGCCACTAATTTCTATGCTTTTGTTATCAGATTTTAATTCAGATAATTATTATTATTATTATATAGACTCAATATCAGTTTTATTGCTGGATTGTTAGAGATAACTTAACACAGGAGATCACAAATTATTCACAAATTTAGTTTTTGTCTTTTTCCAACAAGGAGATTCAATAAGCTCTTATTTGCTTTTCAACTGAAAACATTAAAAGTAGGAAAGAGTTAAAAAAAAAAAAAAATTAAAAAAAGGGAGAAGGAATAAATACTTTTAACTTTTATACAGGCCTTCCAAGAAATAAAATTTGGAAGATTAAAACATACATACATGCTTACAGAATCAAATCATGGAAACCAATTTTTGTTTTTCTATTGGAAAATATATTTAAAATTATGACAATAATAAAAATGTAATTCATCACTGTACAGATGTTGACATTAAAATGAAGAGAATACAAACAAGCCATAGCTGAAGTTATTTTGTGGTGATATAACCTGTTTATATAACACAGGTCTGCAGGATATCTGTTGTTTGATATAAAACCCAAGAATATTCAAGTTTTAAAACAAAAGGAAAAAAAAAAGTATGTTTTTTTTCATCACAACTTCACATACTATAAGTTTTCCACCATTGAATTTTAACCAATCAAATCATTACATACAAAATATTAATTCATATGACAATATTTATATTTTGTTTCCTCGTTGATAAATTTATCAGCCATCAATATTAACATTTATTATCAGTATCAGTTTGTTTAGTAGTTGAAATATTTTGTCTTGCGTAATGAACATTCTAGACTAGAGTTGGGGGCTTGAAGATTAAATTTGACTTGTGGCTAATTTACTTGATGTTAAACTATACAGTGTGTTCTCAATTAAATCAAAAGTGGTGAGGATTTTTTATTGAATTCATTTGGGGACAGCCTGTGTATGAAACACAGAATAAACTGTGTCAAAAAGGAAATCGTGTTTGTCAATGTCATTTGATCAAGAATTTAAAAATGCTTCAGCATTTTTTCTTTTTTTTGTTTTAAAATCAAGAATTTTTTTTTTTTTTCCACTTAATGAAAGTTCATTTCAAATCACTTTTTTTTAAAAATTAAATAGAAAAACTTTTTTTATTTAATTAAAAATAAAACCTATTTACTTTTTAATTTAGAAAATAATGTGTCACTAAATATCAAAACGTCTTTGTTGTAATCCCTAATGCTCCAAGAGTCAAGATTCAAACAAAAAATTATCTAATGTTATCATTTATATAGCAAAACATTATCTAGAATTTCTTTTTAGAGAAAAGAAAATAGTTTGGAGAAATGGTGCCAGTGAAACATTAGTATGGGTGCCAAGTTTAATTGCATTATATATATATATATATATATATAGATATATATATATAGATATATATATATATATATATATATATCTCATTTGCTATATCTGTATTGATATAATTTGCATGGCTCAATTGCATTTCTATTTCCAAGAGAAAAACAGCACAGGATTAAATTGTAAAAAAAATTAAATTAACTGATAATTTTAATCAAAATGAAGTGACAAAAAATAAAGTTAATTTGAAGACATTGATAGAGTTGACTTATGGATTCAAATTAATGCTTCCGGTTTTATTTTAAAGTTTGAAATCAATTTTTATTATTCCGCATGAAAGCAGGCTAATATTTTATAACCATCTGGGTATTGTCGAACATTGAACCTCCTAACACAAGAGTCTTATGCTTTTATAAAGAGCTGCACCATTTCTTGTTATATGGCAGAGTCTTTAAAATATACTTTGTAATTCTATTTAAGTTCATAGAGGATATAATTTATTTATTTTCAATTGTACTTTTGAAAAGTAATATTAATAAGTAACTTTAATTAATATTACATCATGTCCAAGATTTTATTTGTTAGATAACATTTAAAAATGTCTTTATTTTTAATATTTATTTCTGCTGCATAAAAATTGATATTTGACAAGAAATAGTGTGAAAAATTGATACCTATGTCAAATATTAAAACTGTTTGCATTAAGCCAATTTCAGGTTTCTTTAGAAACTAAAATTTTCAACTTAAAAATTGATGTAAATAAATGTTTATGAAAAAAATTAAACTTATTTTGTTGTAAATGATTTTTCAGATTGAGTTGAAGCTTATATTCAATTTTGTGAAGTTACATCAAATAATGAAATAGATGTTTTAGGTATGTAAACATAAACACACTATGTTTCTACTGCATAAAACATTTGACAAGAAACATATGCACGTGCGCACACACACACACACATGTAAACATACAAAAATTTTTAAGAGTCATTCAGTAGAAAATAAATAAATAATAATAATAATAATAAATGTCCTGAATTTTATGCAAGTGAATTAAGTAAAAATATTTATCAATTCAACTTGATTGTATCAAGTAATGCCCAATTAGGAGTCCTCGACATCTCTACAATTAGGAGTAGATAGGTTTGACTATGGCCTGGTTCACACTCCTCTCCTGTCTTTTGACCAGGAGTAGAGGTTTATCCCTCATTTCCTGTTTAGGGTTGGGTTTCTGGTTCTCTCTAAAATCTTTCCTTTCTTTTCCACTTCCGGTAGCCCCTTGCATCTTGGTAGCATTATCACCTTGCTTGGGGTGGTACCTCTATAACCCTCTACCTCGAGTGGCTCTTGAGCCTTGTACAGGGTGAACATCATTGTGAATACATTAACAGATGTCAAACTTGACTGAAGAATAACCATTATATTTCACATTCAGATGTATTAAAATAAAAAAAAGAAAGAAAAAAAAGGTTTTTACACCTTTATTTATATTATTAAGTCACATTGAATGTATAGACACAATCAGATTTAATATGTTCTCCACCTGAGGAGGGCATTCTATTTTTAGATATCACTAAATGCCAATAAGCAAACATGCCTCATGTTACCATAATAATCTAATATCTCATTATTAGAGATGAAGCTATTAATACATTGCTTTTTATTATTTCATTTTAGCTTTCTTTGGATATTTTTTACATTAAATGTTTTTAAAAGCAGATTCTTTCTTAAATGCAACAATAGATTCAGTTGCAGAGATAAAACTTCTTGATTAGACATCAGAAAATACCACGATGCAATTGAAAAATTACTTAAATATTGCATCATTTTTTTATATTCAATGTGATAGAATTAAATGAATTTATATGCTGCGCAAAATTATGCAATCTACTTTAAATTAATATCATTAAAAGCATATTTTCAAGAAATTGTTTCTACCCACAACCTTTGGCAAGATAGCCAACTTCTACAAAAATTCAAAGGTCACAATAGTTAAAGTCTGTAAAACGTTTGTCAAAAAGTCTTAACAGAATTAGATTTCAAGAGGAAAAAAAAAAAGATATCTTCAAAAATATAAGGAAATTACCAATTCCAGTAATTAACCAGAAAGATGATGATAGTTAGGTAATGAGAATGGCAGCAGCAATGATTGATAACAATAAAAGTAAAGAATCTACAAATATATACAAGCATGAGAATTGGTTTTCATCACAATTCTGATGAACATAATCACACACCTAAAAATAAAATAAAAAAAAAAAAACAGTAAAAAATATATACTTGTTGGCAATTAATATTTAACAAGGATTTTGTTTTTTGTTTTTTTAATATTTCCACGTTTATTCAGATCCTACAATTATGTTATTTGAAGTTAGTTTCAAAACATGAAAAATGAAAGTAACTGACAAACAAGATTTTATACATCTCAACTGTGAACAAATGCTAAATAAACATATTTTCAATGCTACAAATTGAATTTAAAGTGAATTTAAACAATTTAGTTATAAAAAAAACAAAACAAAGACAACCTTTTTCAAGATTTATAATCAAAATTTGATCTTACAGATGATTCATGATATTAATAAATGAAGCTTAGATGATAAGAACTATAAAATAAAAACAGCCTCATTCCTGGTTTTTAAAAGTAATAGCAAATTTCAAGCAAGCTTCCAGAGTGTATTGCACTGGAATTTCGAAAATTTAAGTACACAGAATTTTGGAATATATATATATATATATATATGCACACATTGAGATAAGTTTAATTTTTTTTTCTCTTTTCTTTCAGTGTAAGTGGCCTAAGCTGCTTTGTTTATATATGTGTGTGTGTGTGTGTGTGTGTACTATGAGTGTTATTTTTAGTGGGTACACCTTGCTATCCTTTTTTTTCTCTCTCTCTCTTAAACAGTAAAATTAATAACAACTGGCCTAGATCAAGAAGTCCTACTAAAAGAAACGTATGCCGCCCTCCTGACAGGAATTAAAACCTGTATTCCTTTTTCCATCAGGGAAACCACTTCTATATCTGAAGTGTGCTGTTACCTATTTGGTCACAGGAGACCATCTTCATAAAGAAAAGTTTAACATCTAGATGGTCTTCCATAATCAAATCTGTAACAGCAATATTTGGATTTAGGAGTCGTTTCCCTGATGGAAAAAGGGATACAACTTTCAGTTCCTGTCAAGAGACATTTTTCTTTAGTTGGAGTTTTCAATCTTGGCCACATATTAATTTCACTGTTAAAGAACAAAAAAATACAACAGGGATAATAACTAAAACATGTGTACTCACTAAAAAATAACATTTATAGTAGTAAGTAATGTCAGATTAAAAAAAAAAAAAATTCATTTGAATATACATTGTGTGTGTGTGTGTGCGTGTGTATGTATATATATATATATATATATATATATATGCAAGTTTAGTTGAAGGCCAATGAAATTCAAGTACTCATTTTTTTTTTTTTTTTTTCTTTTTTTTTTATAGTTTTTACTTATTTTTTCTATGGCATCAACTATCTCTTTGGTTTTGAACATTAAGCTGTCCAATGTGTTCTGATTGCTTTGGGCTTTCATAATTATTGCCAACACAGAAAACATTTTTATAAAGCCAAAAGCACTCAAGGAAAATTTTACATTCAAATTCGCTGCAAAACCAGAAAAAAAAACTTGCTTTAACCATACCTGTATAAATTTAAAAAGCTGTCTAAAGGCACCAGACACACACACACACACATATATATATATATATATATATATATATATATATATATATATATATATATATATATATATATGAGAGAGAGAGAGACAACAAGTATTCATCCCAAAAAGTTCGATTAAGTACAAACGGCAAAAGCCGATTGTTTAATTTTATATTGTATTTTTACAATTTTGAAATAAGGTGTTGTGCAATCAGATCAAAATTGTTGGTAAACTGTTCAAAGTTTGTGCTCTTGTACAGTCAAAAGTACTTGACAAAACAACAGCACAAGCATGAACTTTGGACAGTTTATCCACAAATTTAATCCTGATAGACAATACCATATTTAGAATTTGGAAAAATACAATACAAAGTTAAACATGCAAACATTGTATTTAATCAAACTTGCTTGAAAAATGAATATATATATTATATAATGAAATATGTACATTTAGAGAAAACTGCCTATGCAGGGTTAATTGTAGATTAAGAAATAGAATAAATGATGAACAACAGAAGTTAATGGAAATTTAAAATGACATTTTATATAATATTCAGATGCTTATTATTTTATATATTATTAATTAGGGTCAGTATCATGTCATTTGTGAATAATCAAAGAAAATAAAAATAGACAAGTAAAACCCAGAGAAATGCTACATTCTGAAAAGGTTCAAATATTACATATTAAAATCTACATATGCTTCAATATGAAAAAATATCAATTTGAAACAAGTATAATTTCATTAATGTTTAATATTCCTTTCATTATAGTATTTTGCTTCATTTTTTTCATTTGCAATCTATAGCATGTTTTCCTCTTTAAGAGACAAACTAACATCTCTGTACATGATAAAAATATTTAAGTAACTAATCTGAAATTCTAAATTTGGATTCCATTTACTTAGCATTTGTTCATGTATTTCAGATTTGACTATACATTAAACAAGTTGTCATGAAAAACAAAAATTTATTTTCTCTCATTTTGAAAAACAAAATACAAGAAAAACAAAAAGATGTTCTCAAATAGATTTACTGGAATCAAGAAATCTATCTTGCAAGGTAATGTCTAATTAAAAAGTGGCACCAGTTTGTGGAATATCCATAAAATATGAAATACATACTCAAAGATAATATCAATGTGCTTTTTGTCTTTTTATACTATTTACATTGTTTAGACTATTCATGATGTTTCGGCCGTTGTATGCTCTGGCCTACTTCAGGTGATATACATTGGAATTTCGAACTGAACACTTTATTCCAACATATATTACCTTAAAAAGGCTGGAGTGTACAATGGCCAAAATGTTGTGATGAAGACAATAGTCCAAACAACATAAATAGTTACAATACCTCATCTCAGAAATATAGACAGCATTTTGTCTTGCTAAGAATTTTTCACCTACACTGGACTTTTAAGCAGAAAACAAGGTCAAAAACAAATGAGATAATAAAAAATATACAATTGTTAAATGATTATACATAAAGTAATTATTGAGAATGTGTATAAATAAACACATCAAATTCTCAAAATTTTGCACCACAAACTGTATACAAATAAAAAAAGAAAAAATGTAAAGAAATATTTGTATTATAAAATACTAAGTGTATAACAATATATATCTGCTTATACCTAAATTGAAATGGTCTCAGCTAGGTAGATGCTATGGTCCTTTGATATATAAAAAGAAATGGTAATTATCAAACCACCTATGCCTTACTTACGTTCCTAGAATATATTACCAAAATTTACTTCAAAATTTCAAGATTATATCTTTAAAAATAAAACAGTTATAGAACTTAAAACACTTTAGCTGCTAACTGGAAATATCTAAATCAAAAGTTAAGTGTTTGTATTTGTCATATACTGGGTAATCTATCTTGTATTCATTATGTGAAATACATGATATTTATTTGCAAACTGAAACATTGTAAATTCTTAGGCTGCATGTATAGAATCAATCTCAAATATTCCTTTATACTTTCCATTCTAAAATCAATTTTAAAACATTTAAAATTTTATTTGTAATTTATATCTGTTTTTACTTAGATATAGATTTTCCCCATTTGGAAACCATTTTAATTCTTTGCAACAAGTAGAGACAAATTAATATTCCTCCATTTTTGAGAATTGTTTTGTAATCACTTTATTTATGCTTTAATAAATTATTTTAAAGCTATAAAAATTTCAAACATCATTTTTATAGCTGGAATGATTTCTTTATAAACAAAATATTTTGCTAATAATAACAATGTAAAGTTTATTTTATCTAAATATTTCCCAGAAACAAAAGCACTGATATACAAATTTGAAAAAGTACCTTTTTAGTTAATAATTTTGAGTAGAAAATATTTAATGTACAAAAATATTTTACAATTTTTTTTTTTTGCATTTATGTTCCTACTTACCAACTTTTTATTTTTTTAAGCTTAAATGAACCAGATAATAATTTTTCAAAAATATTTGAGGTATCATATATATATAATAAACAAACCAAAGTTTTCTCAAAAATACATAACTAGTTTTACAAAAAAACCTTAAGCAATCTGTGACACTAACAATTACACTCCTGAAAATATTTTTTAACAAATAAAAATTAATTTTAATACCACGAATTCAGAGAGACTAAAATATCCATAGTCTAAACAGGAATTATATCTTTGCCTTAGAAATATGAATGTATTAAAAAATATTTGCTAGATAATTGTCATAATTGTACAGAACCCCTTTTTTTCAATTCCTGTTATTGTGTGTAGGTAGGTATATATATATATATATATATATATGACAGCAAGGGAGAAATGGATTATTTTTAAATCAAGGGGAAATAAATAGGTTATTAACATTTAAAATGAATCTCAATTTAAATTATCTGATTTGAAATTGCTATTTCAAAAGAATTTTTTTCAATTTATTCTTC
Source organism: Acanthosepion esculentum (assembly GCA_964036315.1). Taxonomy (NCBI): domain Eukaryota; kingdom Metazoa; phylum Mollusca; class Cephalopoda; order Sepiida; family Sepiidae; genus Acanthosepion; species Acanthosepion esculentum. Next base: position 95,258,859 of record OZ038486.1, on the reverse strand, counting down.
CCAATAAGAATCTTATTTTTAAATATTTAGAATCATTATAATAAATTCTGAAAAGAATTCTGTAGACAAAAATTTAATTATATAAATATGATTTATAGCAGTGTTTACTGAATATCTGATTATGACAATTTTGAATATTCAGTTTAAAGTGTTTAAATCTTTAAAAACTAAAAGCAAAAGAATGAAAATCAATGTATTAATAACTTAAGATTCCATTAAAACTTACTCAAGAATTTAATTATTTACATGTCAATCATTACTCATTTTTTTTAATTGTAAGGTTCACATTCATTTATTGAAAAAAGCTTTCAATAATTAAAAAAAAAATGTCCATGATAATTTATAATAGTATTTTCATACCGAATTAATCTAGAATAGACAAATTTGTTACATCTTTTGATACATGAAGCATTTAGCCTACATTGCAACCAAGCTCAAAATGTTCCATGTCTCTTATGAAGGAAACTCCCTTATATTTTCATAACAGGATTATCTGGGAACTCTGTACTATATACATATATATATATGAGGTTAGCAAGTCTGTTTCATGCCTGAAGATTGTATTCAAGCATGAAACAAACATTTTATATATATATATATATATATATATATATACATACATACACACAAAATCACTGTTATTGAGTACTTTTACTCATACCATAGAACTATATATATTACACACTGTATACTATATAACAGTGTATTATAGTATTTATAAATCAATTTCTTTTTACATGTAAATTTTAAAAACAGAGTTACTTTTAGACTTTGACACTTTTTCTGTTAGTTAAAAGCTAGAAGCCATATGATAAATGAAAAAAATTTATTTTAACTTGTTCAAGGACAAATCAGAGAAGACAACTAAAAACAAAAAAAAATTAACTTGTTTCAATAATTATTAAAACAAATTAATGTGGACTCAATTATATAAAAAAATTAGACATTCTCACTGATAGACTTTTTGAATCCAGTAAATTCTCAAAGAGAAATAAATAAAGTAAACTTTCACATTTGATGAAGCAACAGCCAACAACAACTTGTAGGGGAAAGAGGCATTACATAAAGAAAAAGAGGTTAGGCTTTAACCAAGCCAAGCTGGTCTGGGATGTGGGTAAATGCTGGTGGTAGTGAGAAACCTTTAGTGGTGACCATGCCATGATTTAAAGTTCAAGCCTTCAGCTATTATTTGCTTTCTCTTTAGAAAGATAAAAAAAAAACTAAATACATTAAATGTATTAAAATATAAGAGAAAAAAGAAAAAGAAAAAGAAGAAAGAAAAAGAAGAAAGAAAAAGAAGAAAGAAAAAGAAGAAAGAAAAAGAAGAAAAAAAAAGAAGAAAGAAAAAGAAAGAAAAAAAAAGAAAAGAAAGCTTTCATCTCTTCTCTTTACACATTTCTACATCATGGTCAACACTCCACTTATCAGGGGTGGTTTTTTTTTGGGTTTTTTTTTTAACTTTTCTTTGAATTCTCTTCACCAAATAAACTGCATACCATAAGTGCAGAGTTAGTAATAATAATTGTTTTGTTTACAATAATGAATAAACAGTGGAAGTTACCAGGTGGTGACTCTGTGAGGATAGTGGCTTATCAGTACACCGACTGATTTAACTCACAAAGTTGCTACCCTGCCTACTCCCATCAGGATAACATTATATATCTAGAAAGCATCAACAGAGGTGCTAAGTGGTGGTCACCCCAAGAGCTTTTCTTATTTGTTCATAGACAGCATAACTGATACTGACAGCAGGGGCCACCTTCATAAAATTAGGGGTAAGCCCACGATAAAGTCCTTGAAAACCATCTTTTAACAAAATCTCCTTAAACATTCCTGACATGGTTTGAGATTTGCTGCCTGTAAAAAATTAAAAAATAAAATAAAATTGTAGAGTTAAATACATTTTAACAGAATTATTCAGTAAATATTCAAGTCCAAATAAAATCACATAAAATCATTTTTTTTTAAAATTTCATTGAATTACAAATTTTGGATGGTTTTGCCAACTCAAATTTATAACAGCAGCATTTTTATTTTTAAACAAATTTAGAAACATTTTGCATGCCATACCACTTTTTAGTAATAATGTTAAAATATTACAATTTTTATGTTATTGATTTCTGTAACAAAGACCTAAAACCTAGCATGCCACAGAAATCAATTGGCTAAATTGTTATTACAACATTTCAGTTGATGTACAATCCAGCCTTCTTCAGGTGCCTGTCAATCCAGATACACTTCGAACTGAACCCTGATGGTGACGTGAATCAACAAATACCTGCAGAAAGCTGTAAGGTACAATGGCCCAAATGCCGTGATGATAATGAAAAAGAGGAGGACATTAGCCTAACTAAATAATAAATCCTCATCCCAGAAATTAATACCAGAGATTATGCTAAATTTAATCCTAAACTTTAGGAAAATAATTTCTGAAATGAGGAATTATTATTATTATACAATGAAATATATTTTACCTGATATTATTTTCTTAATGTTTTTCTTTTCCTCATATTTTTTCACACTTCGTAACCCCTCATATCTTAGTGGCTTTATTACCTTGCTTGAGGTAAAATGATTTAAAAAAGAAAATAATCCTCATCTTGATTATTACAGTCACTGTTTTTCGACTGTTGTATCCTGTGTTCTTTAGGTGCTTATTGTATTTGGTAACCTTTCCAAAATTTTGAACCAAAGCCTTTATTCAATCCCTGGAGTGTAAAGAATTATTCTTCTTTCCAGAATTATAGGAAAGTCTGTTCTTTCAGAGCCTAACATATGTGCTGATTCTTTCAATCTAGTTATTCTACAGTGTTGCTCTATCTATTATTGTGACATTTTATCAAATGGATTGGTGATACACTTTCCCTCTACACATGATCAAGCATACCAGATTTTGTATCCTTAATACAGACTAAGGTTTTTCAATGATGTTCTTGCCTTATTTTTAGAAGGCTGCTAATCTTGCTTTTATATTCTCTGCCAAAACTTCATGGGATGCTATAGAGACAGTTCTTGGTCATGTTCTCGTCTGCTGGAGATTTAGCTCAGATCAGATACCACTACTAAAGAGCAAAGTTGTTTTTGAAGATTGTCCTGATGACTGCAGATACTCTGATGTAAGGTAAACAGACCAGAACAATCTCCTAATGATTATCATCTACCTTTATTGTACCTGCTACTCTTCATAGGAGCCAATATTATTTTCCGCAGAGTAATAGTCCATCTGAAGGATGTTCATAATCTTGATCTTGTTGATATGTATGTATCTAGGTTGTCATTTATGAATTGGATTCAGTGGTTTACACCAAGAGCAAGCCTGTTCTTCACATTATATCGATGACAGCAATCAGAATTCAGATATGATCTGGTGAATGTTGTTTTACAACATACAGATAGGCACAGATTATCTTTAACTCTGACCCTCTGTAAGTTTATTATTTTGTTTAATTTTCTATCTTGAACTGGACTGAAGATTTTATTGAGTAATTGCAAATCTTCCTGGTGAAGGTGTCAGTCACATCTCTTAACCAAAATTTCTATTTTTTTTTTTAGTTCTTTCCTAGTTTATCACTTTTTCTCTAGAAAAAGAAGACATACAGTAGAACAGAAAAATATCAGGTCATTGCAAAAGTTTGTGCCCAATTTTCATTGTTAATATAAAATGACATTCAGAAGGTTTATTTGGATCGTGCTTCAGCTCTTTCGGCAGTCAAAAAGTGGTCTGGCAGATTTCATCTGGGCGATTTTAACCTAAATGATCTATCTTCCGACATTAATGAAGACACTCTGCTGGCCATCATGGAGTATAAATCGAAGATTTTAATGGTAGAGATTGTTAAGAGTTTGAAAATCGATATTTTAACTGCCTTTTGTCATTTGAGGAGACTTTGGTTAGTTTCCAAACTTGACACATTCTCTGATGCAATAGAACAAGCTTGATCGTGTTTCTGCAGCGATTTCATTGTTATACCATGAAAAGGAGCCGTTCTTTAACAGGATTGTCATAGGCGATGAAAAATGGATGAGTTGTGATAAAATTCAACACAATCAGAACTGGAAATGAGCTTGTGAATGTGAATGTGAAGAACCCATGGCTAAACTGGGCTTGCATCCAAAGAAGGTGTTGTGATAATTCATTTTAAGCTTTTCAGCTGGCGAAACAATAACTGCAAAGAAGTATTGCAACCAACTCCCCATTTTCAATATGGCTATTCAAGAAAATTTACCAATTTTGGCAAATCAAAAAAGGTGTTATTTTCCCCCATGACAAGCACAAGACCACATTTTGCAAAATAAACCTTGCAGAATCTTTAACAGTTGAAATGGGAAACCCTCCAGCACACTGTATTATTCAGACTTGGCTCCTTTGGATTTTTCATTTGTTCTGGTCTCTACAGAACAATTTAAAAGGACTAAATTTTGACTGCACAATTAGTCAAATACTACCTCACAACCTTCTTCCAGTAAAAAATACAAAGTTTCCATGAAAATGGCATCAACAAGCTTGAAAAATGATGGGAGTCAGTTGTTAAAATCAATGAAGACTATGCACTTGACTAATAAATGTATTTTTTGTGAGTATGTAAAAATTTTGCTTTTAATTTTCTAATTGGGCACAAACCTTTGCAATAATCTAATAATTTTATTACATACCAGAGTTAGTGAGGTTTTTGTTTGTCTAAGTAATCAGAGCAATGAAACAGCATCAAATCTGTGGCTGTCTTTATCATCCATGCCATTCTCAATGCAAACATATCCGTTTCTATGAAAAATCATACTTAATGCCATAAAAATAGACAGAAGAAAAAGGTAAGCACAATGCAACCATGACAGTCGTTGGTAATCGATAAAGAAAAAATTAGAAAAAATTTAAGAGAAAAAAAAACAAAACAAAAATACTATAAAAAGGAAATATTTTCTTTCATGTTTTCCTTTTTCAGTCAGTGTGTACAATATTTTAATTTATTCACTCAAGCGCTCATAAATGAAGAGTGATAATAGGTTAGCATATTTTATAGTATTTTTCCTCCCCACTTTTTCAATCATTTTCTTTTCATATTGCCAACTACCGTAGTTGTTTTTCCTTTTTATTATAATTGTTTTTATTATATTAATTAAATTTTGTACCTCTGATAAGATCTTTACAAATCATATGAACAACTGCCCAGAAAAATCAAACAGAATTCATTGTAATTCTTTAATAATTGAGGAACATGTTAATAATGACCTTGTGCTTGAAGTCTGGTTCTCACCAACGCCAGTGGGTAACTGGTCAGTTGGCCACATGTGCTACTGGTTGTACCACAGGCCAATATCACAAATATGCTTGGTTCTTCGCTTCCTTTATTTCTGCTTAAATACATTTTTTTCAAAGTCTAAAATATAAACAAAAACAATGCAATCAGCAAATACATAAATGAATAATTATTTGGCAATTCATTTTGAAATATTTATTGTCCATATCTTGGCCACTCTTCAGGAAATTTCACAAGCAGACTTTAATGGTACATTATTTAATTAAAAACTATTTCTTAGTTATTTCTTGAAATACCATATTTTCTCGTGCATAATACAAGAAATTTTGAATGAAAATTAAAGGCAAAAATGGTGGTTGTTATATTATACACAAGTGCACTTTTTCAGAAATTTTTAGAAAGACCTATTATTTGGAACAGCAAGATTGCAAAGTTGCACTCAACACAATAGATAATAAAATTCAAATTAGGTAGGTGTTAATAACAATTGTTTACAAAAGGTATTTGATATCTCAGGCAATATTTGTTTCTCTCTTCATTCTTAATGAAGGACAATATTTATTTTTGTAGTTTATTAATATATAGAAATATAATAAAGTCATATCAGCCAAAAAAGTATGATCGATTAACACCTTAAAGTGTATTACCAGATATGTCTAGTTAAAATCTGAAAATAAGTTTTGAAACAGAAATTGGAAGAAACACGCAATGGCTAAACATATGGTTAATTCTTATTCTTTAATATGAAATTTAATTACATGCGTGCGCGCGTGCGTACGTACGTACACACACAACATTGAGATTTTAACAGTACAACTTCTCAAAAAAAAAAAAAAAAAAAAAAAAAAAAATTGTATAGAATTAGCTGTCCTATGAGGCCATATCATACTCAAGGATGTCATTTATTCCGTTTTGAGCTTCAGAAACATGGAGTTGTATTATAGTCTTAATAAGCTTCTTTCTTTTCATTCCCAGACAGAAGATATCATGTAAATTATTTTTTCTCGATTAATGAATTATTTTATTAATCTTATTGAATACAACAGGATATTAAATATTTTACCTTAAAGTTAACATAATACACGCACACATTTTATTACTCCTACTGGTAGTTCAAGGGACTTAATAAAGAAAATATACTCTCTGGCAGAGTGCATACACTATATATATATATATATATATATATATATATATATATATATATATATATATATATATATATATATATATATATATATATCTCGTAATTTACAGACTGTTTCACTGTATGAAAGTTCATCAATGTGGCAAGACATCAGCTTGCCTTAAGCCAAGATTGAAACCCAACTGATTTGGCATCAGTCGGAGATTTTACCCCTGAGCTATCAGCACCCTGTAGAGAGGAAGTCAAATTTTTATGTACCCATTTTTTGAATAAATACCTCAATGAAAAAAGAGGGCTCAATTCATAGAAGAGCTTTGCATATATATATATATATATATATATATATATAAAAATTGTATTTTCCCCTCTGAATATGTTCACAATATATATATATATATATATATATATATATATATATATATATATATATATATATATATTTAAAAATTATAACATAAATATGTTATAAAATCACTACAAAAATAGCCATTTTGTTTCAACACCTCTGGTGTCTTATCAAGTGATGATGTTGAATTGTTGGTTATTGGAATTTATTCCGTATACACCAATCCTACTTGTGTGTGTGTGTGTATATATATATATATATATATAAAAAGAAAGAACAGTAAGATATATAATCCGGTGCTCTTATAGATATTTTTATTTTTACACAATAGTGCTCAATGTAAATTTACAGAGCATTAATATTATAAATTAACTGATTTAAAATATTGTTTTTTTTCGCTACACAGTAATAACCATGTTTCAAAAATGGAAGCTAAAAACTTTGAATTTAATTTTGTTATTAAATTAAAGACATTAGTTCCATTTCCTCCTCAAGTGAATTTTGGAGTAACTTATTTTTAAATTTACAGTTTTAAAGGCACGGCAAAGATTCATAATTGAGTGTTTCCAAGGATACAGAGAAATCCACTCATCTAGATAAGGGGTGGTAGCGTGTTCAATTTCAATTTTCATTGTATCAGTTAATAGTTACATTCGAACGCAGGGTTATATTTAGGGATGGGTAAGGATGTATTTTTCAACAAATTCTGACATCTGCTAAATGCATGTTGTCTGGGTTTTTTATAAAAAATTTTTTGTATTGCCAAAAAATTCTTACGGCATTTTTTCTATTTGTATGCTTAAAGATTTTTGGGGGCTGTTTAGGCTAGAATATGTTTTATTTAACTACAATTCTAAAAAATTTTAATTTTTAATAGACTATATTTCTTTTTGAAACCAAGTAAATGTATTAGAATTACAGTATGTAAAATTATATTTTCATATCAAGTATAAGTATGTATATTACCAGGTTACATTTCTTTTTTTTTTTATGTAAAATTTATGACAATGACAGCAAAGATAGCTAAATTATTTCACTGATTCAGTAAACTTTTATTTTTTATAAACTTAGTAATATATTTTTCTCATGTATGTACAAAGGACATGGGTCATTTAATGACTTACATATTCTAACTTATATTAATTTCATTTAACTTTAGGTGTTTTATTGGATAATTTTAAGTGTTTGAAGTACTTTGAGAGAGGTGTTAAGGTTAGAATCTTTTAAAATTGTAAATAAAACCTATTGTAAAAACCATATTTTAAATCAGTTAATTTATAACATATATATATGTGTGTGTGTGTGTGTGTGTGTGTGTGCATTGTTTACTTCAAGTATAATCTAGAAACTAAATAATAAAATTAATAAAAGTTGTCTAGCTAATCCAGACTCCCCAATAAGAATAAAAAGATTTATTAATTCTTACTTTAAGAGATTCGTCAAGAATAATGAATCAATTTAAAGACTTTAAGTGAACTGAAAGCTTTATCCCAACCAAAAGTGAGATGGTTACCCAAAATTCAATCAACAGGCTGAATAAATAGATTCACAACACATACTTGCATATAATAATAATAATAAAAAAGTCCAAGTTAGAACTTACCTCATATACACACAGATCAATACCAGCATAGGGGAGAATGCCAAGTAGATTGGGAATATAGCCTCGATAGAAACAACTTATACCTTCATGTTTCCATATCTTGACTGCACAATCAAGCATTCCTTTGTACTGCCCGGTTTTACGGACAGCTAATCGAGTTTTCAGTACCTAAAACAAAAAAAAAAAAAAAGAGAGGGAAAAGCAATATGTACACATTAGTATAACAATTTGACAGATTTAAGCATTAGAAAATAGTTCAGATGTTTCAGGTAAAGTTTGCATAAGAGGGATGCAGTTTGTATTTTATTTTTTTAATCATTTCACTCCACACAAGGCAATAAAGCCTCTAGGATGCAGGAAGTTACTGAGTATTAGAGATTATGATGAAAACTACTATTAAGGAGAGAGGACAATAAAAGAATAAGAACCAAGAAAACATTGCATTTTAATTTGTGAAGATCAAGGTTGACTGAGAAGCATGAAACTGGAAGAGAGTTCCACAAGCAAGAAGTCTGATAGAAGAAAATGTTAGAATAGAACTTACTAGCCATTTCAACTGTAAAATGAGACCTTGCTGCCAATCTAGTACTGCACTTAAATTCATAAAGTCTCAGTACCATTGAGGCAAGTTCATCAGAACAATTACCATGAAAGTATTTATAGGAAAGGCACAGGGAAGCTATATTATGGTGGTGGGAAAGTGACTGAAGCTATGATGCCAGGTCAGGACTAGTAACATTGCAGATTCTTTAGAATTTATCAAGAATCTCTAAATACATAGCAAGAGCACCAGACCAGATATCGCAGCAATACTCAAAGAAAGGACAAATGGTAGACTTATAAATATGTACAATAGATTTTGGCAAGAAATTTGTTTAGCACAACATAGGGATCCAACTTTCCTAGCAGCAGATGTAGCAATTGATTCAATATAATCTTTCTACTTTGCGTTTGTAGAAAACGTTAGTACAAGAAAGTGCAATGAGTCACTCTCCTGGAGGTTAGCATCTGCTATGGAAGGTAAAAAGGGTTCTCTTAGATGATTAAAAGAGAGCAGTTTCATTTTGGAAGCATTAAAATTAACAAACCATTCCTTGCCCCAGTTAACAACAGAATATAGATCATTTTTTAGATCAGCTGCCAATTTGACCCTATTGAACCACTCAGACTTACTAGTAAGACAGGAATAAATGATTTTGTATTTCAGCATATATGCAGAGTTGAAAACAGAAAGGTCATTGATGAAAATTAGGAATAATGTAGGTCTAAGGATAGAGCCTTGGGGAACGCCTGCATTAATGCAAACAAATCTAGAAGAGTGGCCATTCAAGACAACTTTCATTTCATAATTAGATAAGAAAGACTAAATCAGTTCAAAAATTTGTCCAGAAATGCCATGACTTTTCAACTTGTGAAGAGGATCAATATACCAAACCTTGTCAAATGCCTTCAAAATATCCAAAGCAACAGCCTGTATTTCATTTTTATGTAAAGCTTGATAGACCCTTTCAGTAATAACCATTAGCAGCTGACCTAGAAAAGCGAGAAGCCATATTGCTTCTCTGAAAGAAGATCCTGCAAGGTGAAATGCTTAACTATTTCAGAGTTGATTAGAGCTTCTAGTATTTTGCCAAAAAGAATTAATTTCATGACATTGGGGATGAAAATAGAAAGGAGGATTTGGGGAGAAGTATGATTTGAGTGGTTATCAAGGTATTTTGAGACAAATGATGACTTAATCTTTTAAGGAGAGTTTGTTTTTCTTTTTTTTTTCCATTTGAAGTAACTGACAAGATAGTCATGGATGGATTAAATAAAGAAAAAAATGTAGAGATATAAGGAGGAGGTAACTTCATTTTTTTTTATTCATAAATCATAGTTTTAATCATTTTGTCCCCTAGCAAGGCAATAAAGCCACAAGTGGTTATTGAGTGAGAGTGAATAGGAGAAAAGAAAAATTATAAAATAAAAGAACAGGAATTAAGACAGAATATAATGACTGACACTGAATTTAAATTTTTGAAGATCAAAGTAAGAGTGTTCCACAAGAAAGAAGTGCAAGACAAGAAACTGTTAGCATAGAACTTAGGGTTACATGTAGTAATTTCAACTATAAAATGATGATACCTTGCCGCCAATCTAGTATTGCGCTTAAATTCATAAAGTCTAGGTACCATAGACAAAAGTTCATCAGAACAATTGCTATAGAAATACTTCTTTAAAAAATAGGCATAGAGAAACTATATTACAGAGATGGGAAAGTGACTGAAGTTGAGATGCCTATTTAAATTTTTTTAAATATTGTCAAAAAATTATTATACCCTTAATTTCTTTATTAATCAACATTAGTTTCATTGTGGAAGAGAAATATTTAAGATACTATTCGGTATTGAATTGGGCATTTTCTTTCTCATGTATTTCTAAGATAGTTTTTTTTACCAAGCCTTTCTTTAAATTTACAAACTTAAATGGATGATAGACTTACTTTCAATCAAATATGTAAAAGTCCACAAATACCCTTGGGAAAGATAAATCCATTTCTTCTCCCCAAAACTATAGGTTAAATAGTAGATCAGAATTGGGATCTCTAACCATGGTTGGCACCCAGTCTAGAAGAAGGTAAACTGAATTCAAAACCCTATGTAATTACTGAAACGCATACTACGCAGCCATGAACAAGATCATAGAGCTCACAATGACTGTGGCCAATCAATGGCTGGGTTAATATTATGGAAAAGTCAAAATAAAACAAGGGAGATAATTATGTATACCAGTCAATTTCTTCCTATCCTGAAATATTACTATATATAGGTCATTATATAAAAGTAAAAAATGACAAGATTTTTGAGGATAACAGGCAAATAACATTAAAATGAAAAGAAAAAAAAATCTTTATAATTAGTAGACACTGCATTGTCATATTTAGTAAAAGAAATCTTAAAAGTGAATTCTCTTTCTCTACAAGCTTCTCTTATCAATATTGAAATTCTCAAAAGTAATCATGACATATAACCTTTGTGAATATCTATAAAACAACTTTTCAAATTTCATTACAAATCCTGAAAACACTGTTGTTAGTGACAAAAGTTTTGTTTATATATAGTTCAACACTAGTAGAAATACTAGCAGCAGTAGAATCAAATTTTCAATTTGTTGGATAGTTGAAACATTTCAGATCAAGTAACAATTGACCGGCATCAAAGGTGTACTGTTCATATATTGTAAAGATCACAAAACTGAATTTAAAGTTAAAAAATAAAATGTAATTTTGATAGAATTTCTTGGATAATCACAAGTATAACAGGACAGAATAGGCTATTTAGACATGTTTGGCAACCAGTTTAGAAGAAGGAAAATACTGAATTCAAAACAGTATGTACCTTGTTGAAGTACATAATATGCAGCACATGACAGAGCACACAGTGACTGACTGTGATCAATCTATGACCGAGTTGATGTTATGTAAAAGTCAAAATAAAACAAGGGAGTTATTTCTTTTTTGTTTTTTTTTATACAGTTTGTAATTACGTATTCTTAGTTTAATTCTTTTGTTTGGAAATATTTTCAGAGATTCAAAAAGAATTTTGAATGTTCTTTTATTATGTTTTAATGTTTAATATGTCCTTTTATGATGTTTTAATGTTTAATATGTTCTTTTATGATGTTTTAATGTTTAATGTTTTTTATGATGTTTTAATGTTTAATATGTTCTTTTATGATGTTTTAATGTTTAATATGTTCTTTTATGATGTTTTAATGTTTAATATGTTCTTTTATGATGTTTTAATGTTTAATATGTTCTTTTATGATGTTTTAATGTTTAATATGTTCTTTTATGATGTTTTAATGTTTAATATGTTCTTTTATGATGTTTTAATGTTTAATATGTTCTTTTATGATGTTTTAATGTTTAATATGTTCTTTTATGATGTTTTAATGTTTCATATGTCCTTTTATGATGTTTTAATGTTTCATATGTCCTTTTAAGATGTTTTAATGTTTAATATGTCCTTTTATTATGTTTTAATAGGTTTTAATGTTTAATATGTTCTTTTAATATGTTTAATGTTTTATTATGTTTAATATACATTTAATATAATACTTGTTATAATTTTATTCTATTTCATTCTGCATAAGGTTAACTCAAGAAAATTCAAATGATTCCATAAAAGATAGAATGGTCAACACGACATATAGTAGTCGCAGCACATTGATCCTTTGGATTGCTGGTTCAGATCAACTCTGGATCATGCAAACAAAGAAAAACAAGCCTCAAATATGCATCACTAAAGACAAGCATCATAACAAGAGTTTGAAAGACAAAAGAGTAAGAAAGAAAACAGACAGGCTATAAGAACTTTTACTTATAAAATATAAAATTAACAAGTTCTTACAAGTAAACCAAGACCTGAACCCTCTGCCTCTGTTGGCCATGGACATACCACATAGCACACCATTTTAAATCATCACTAATGCTGGTCTGCGGGATAATCCACGTATCTCCTGCACCTGATGTGGGAGGACCTGCAACAGTCGTGGAATTGAGAGATGGGCAAGTGTCCAAATCTTCATTCACAAGTGCAAGCCAAAGTAGTAATCATATTTCCTTCTTATTTTTTTTTTTGTCGGCGTGTCAGACTGAAATAGCTACCATTCACCACTTCAGTGTGATGAGGAAAGTGGTTAACAGCCTAATAGAAAGTAAAATAAAACTTATCAAATGACAAATGAAATCCAAGAATCAACAACCAGCTAACAAGAGGTAAAAGAAGAAGAAAAATACCATAG